>NDXB01008305.1:173626-195924 GCA_002631895.1 Agapornis roseicollis | reverse complement strand
TTGTTAGCAAAATTTGAAAAATTTAAATTTAAATGCTTTTTTTTTTTTTTTCCATTTGCATTTCAGACAATAGGAAAGTTGTCACTGTTTCTAAGAAATGCTTTTACTACTGCCTTCAGGATCATTCAAATTCTAAATTCCACCTTTTCTATTTTTATCTTTAATCTTTGCATCTTTTTCCTTCTCCAGATTACTTCCATGGAATCAAGACTAATCAGAAGAATTAGAATAGCAAGTTCTTCTGTCCCTTAGACAGCATTGTTCTCTATGTGTTTAAAAATTCAAATGTGTTTATTTATATAGGAAATAATTTTCTTATTAAAAATGCTAAATTGTCAAATATTATCCTTCTCCACTGATTTATTATATGTCTGTATGTGGCAATGTGTTGTTAGGATGAAAAGACTCCCTTTCCTTTCTTTACCTTTTTTTTCCCCCTCTATTTTCCACTGTAAACCCTGTTAGCTCAGTTGACAGTATCTTTGAATGTTGACCTTTTCCACTAGATGGCACATGGGGCCATATGAGTGGCAGGATATACACAGGTTGCTGGACCATGATATAAAATGTATGTAATATTTAAAAAATAAATACTCAAATCAAGAGCAATACACTCCTTAACTACTGCTAACTGGAGTAGCTCCGTTGTCTTCACTGGTGTATGCTGATCTATAATAGACAAAACTTGAAGTATACTGCATATAATTTTGTTTTCTATGCTGTGTTATTTCCCATCTTGGAAGCAGAGAATTTCTGTGTTTAATATTAAAGTATCCCATACATTAGATCCTAATACCTCGTTCTTCATAGGTCCTTAGAGACCTTTGGTAAGAAAATTTGAGCATCAGGTACATTTCATACCTGGTTGCCAAAACAAAATATTAGTAAAAGAGTATACAGGCACAGTACAATGGATAAAAATATGCAGACGATTTCAGTGAAAAGAAACAGAAATTAAACACATCATTAATTCTTTGGAGATCTGGTATCTCTTTAAAGTTGGCCTGAAGTATAATCCTCAATTTCAATTCCTCCAACCTATCCAGTGATAATTACTGAAGCCTATATTTTATCTAAGAATCTCTGAGCCAGAAATCCTTAGATATCCATCTTTGCTGCCAAACGACTTCTTGCCCAACAGCCTTTGACTGCCCATCTGCTGCTGGAAGAGGCAGTTATTCAAGCCTATCTGTTAGACCAATTTAAGAAAAGCTTGGCTAACTTGGATGGTGAGAACTTCAGAGGTAAAACTTCTGAGTGAATCTCAAACCTATTATTTGTCTGGGAGCCACAGAAATCACCCCTCTAAAGACCCCCTTGTTTCTCTGATGGCTCAGATTACATTTGGCTTACATCAAATACAGTGACTTCTGTCTTTCATTTCTTGTCTGAGGCCACAGTGCAATTGCTGATAGCTGGGAAGCTATCCAGCTCACCAAATGAAGTTCATGACTTCATTCTGCAAGGTCTATGACACCTACCCAGGTCCTCCCAACTGACATTTTCCCCATATGGAAAGTCTTTAAAGAGATTTACACTTAAAAGCTTTTATGCAACTGATGCAATCATATAACATTTGTTGCTGTAGAGTGATTTCCAGCTCCTTTTTGTCCTGAAGTGAACTCCAATAGGTCTCAAAAAATAGGCTTTTGATTTTGGGTTTTGATTATCATGCTGACCATTGTGCTGTTTGTGACTTTTACAGTTATGAAGACTACAGTAACCACTATCAAAAACTGGCACAAACCAAACCATCCTAGTGCTATATTTCTTTGTTCTTTGGCTGTTTGCCCAGGCTAAGAAAAACCTAGAGTAAATAGATGTGACTTTTATCTAAGCTACAAATCTGAGGTATAGAGGGGTGACAATTCCCATGGCAAGGACTTACCATGAGAAATGTTCAACTGTTTCTCCCCTCAAAGAAAAGAGCTGACAGAAATGGTCAATAAAATACTTGATTTTGAATACTATGCAGAAACAAAGATGCATGGAACAGGGACTGTGTGATTCTGCTGGCCATTCCCACATAAAAAGCAAGAACTGGTTCAGATAGATAAGTTGGATCTTTTAAGTGCTCTCTAGAATTCATCTGGAGAACAGACTGTTGCCTGCTTTTGTGATATGAATGCAAGTCACTAGTTCTACCCTAGGAACACAGCAGGAAATACATGAACATGGTACGGTCATCCCCTGAGGATAGTACATACAGAATCTCCCCAGGAGTCTCCACCATGCCACCAGTGCCTGCTGTGCCTCATCTGACCCTCAATCTTATGTCCCTGAAGTTGGCTACATCAACCACTGCTTAGCTTTTCTTGCCCAAAAACTCCAAATGGGTGCCCAGGGCTGAATGGGATGGGCCTGAAGAACATCAACATCAGCAATATTTGTCTTCATGAAGAAGAAGTCAACCTGGAAGCTGCATGAACAGGAATGAAAGTATCTGCTGGATAGCAGAGGTTAAACGTCCTGTCCTGTAGCTATCTGTGAACCAGCATGCATTTTTGTGCTGCACTACTGTGTGACATTGGTTTACCTGTTTTGAAAAAAAAAATGAACTATGAGACATTACACAGGCTAAAGCTGTGAAACATATGAAAGATAAGAGAAACACTTGATAGAAATGAGGTTGTTGATATGCTAGCAGTTAGTAACTCAAGGACTCAAGGAAAAAAAATACTAATTTGATTTAAACTGTGATGTGAGCTAGAAATCAGTAGAAATTCTGGATAACTCAGAAAGATCAAAGAACAGCCTATTTCAACTTCTCTTGCCTGACTGGTGACCACCTGGCTAGGAAGCAGTCTGACTTGCTGGGTGTCTGTATTGGGGTGGTAAAGATGTTAATACTTAGGTTAGTAGTAGCACATGAATGCCATCTACCTGTATCTCCTCTAGGTATTACCCAGGAAAAAACTAGTACTACTACTAACTATTCTTAAATTTATTTATCATACACACTGAACAGTTTCAACTCAGCTAACCCTTCAGTCCATGCTGTTACTGAGTGCTATGGGTGCAAAACCTGAGCTTTCTCTACTCAGAAGCTGTCTGTCTGAAAAGGCAGTCTAGAGGAGACGGTCTGAAAAGAGAGAATGGGAATGATCAAACCCAGAGGCTATGTGTTTTTTAACACACATCATGGTGGGAGCACATCAAAATTACCTTCCACAGCTCTGGGCATTAACCCCTGCACCACTGGCTTAATCAGAACTGGAAGTGCCAATAGTTATTTGCCTAAAGAGAATATAACTCTTCATTGTTGCTAATATGGACACTTAACTGCTAGGCTGATAATATGGTTATATGTGGTCATCATCTTTCACACTGTTCCTGAGTTTTCCCTGCAGGCCAAATATGTTGAGAAGGAGAAAACAGCAAAAATTAACCCTAAAGGACCTGTTAGGACGTCCTTGAACTGCACATGCAATGCTGTACAACTGTATTTTCTCTGTCCCCTAGCAGTAGTAATGGGAGCCCCTAAAAATCAATTCCTTCCACTGCTGCTAGACCCTGCAAATGAATTAGCTGCAGTTTATAGTCATCTGCATGAATGACTGCCAAGAAAGCTAATGAAACTGGCATGAGCACCTGATCACAATCCAGCAGCAAAGTGTATCAACAAAACAAACACACTTGGTCCCTACATTAGGTATGGTTGAACAGCTTGTTAAAAATTGTCTTGGGAATAAAACAAAATAATACATTACTGGAATTGGAACAGTTCTTCCTGTTCCTTAGAGACTAAAAGGGACAAAAAAGCTTGACAAGCACAAAACACTGGTAAGTTAGGAACATTAGGCTAGATCTAAACAACTGCAGCTTCTGACATTCATTTAATAGTAATATTAATTATAAGTGGAGTAGTAAATAAAAAAATAACATTAAAGAGCCGCTTTGAGTGATCAAATCCTGGTTGCTCAGCATATCGTGAATCTTTCTCTGTGAGTGTGAATGAAATATGAACCAGGGGTTTATTTTTACCTCTGACTGCTCAGTCACTGTTTCAGTGGATTCCAACTAACTGCAGTGTCACAGATCTGAAGAAAGCTGGTTAGTACTTTCAGGATTTTCTTCTTCCCAGAAAATTGCTTTTAAACAGTATTAGTGAGATAAAAGCATGTATATTTGAGTAAACCTCTTCCAAAATACAGACAGGTTTTCCATCTGAGACCTGCCTTATTTCCTGGAAGTCTGGTTTGGAGGTCACTGAGGACTAGAGAAAGCTAGTGACCTTTTTGCCTAAGGGTTTCATGAGTTGAATAGACAGCAGTGCTATTCCTACCCATCCAAGAAGCCTCATTTGAACACAACTGGATTCCAGAGTTTCACAAGTTCTTAATGTGCAGCAAGGGCTCAAAAGCCCAGGAAGAGAAGCAGCTCAAATGCCCAGAAATTGTAGGCACACCCTTTGTCACAATTTCTTTTCTACAAATGCTCCCAGTTTACATATCCTGACAGATCTGCAGCTGTCATTGCAGCCAGATGACTTATTGTCTTCAAAGGAGGGGAAAATCAATGTCACTAGCAACACACAGTTTACCATTTTCTGCTTTTTCTGCATAGAGTTCCTATAGGCCAGATTTTGCATGAAAGCTTGCAAAATTTTGAAATTTTCTTCAAAACAAACATGCAAAATTGCATCACCAGGAATTTAGAATTCTGTCACACTTTAATGTCTTCTGAAGCTGATGGAAAGTGTATAAAGAAAGGTCATCTACTCCTTTTTTAATGGGTTAAAAATGGATCTTACTGACTTCAAAGCCTTGCTAAAACTCTAACAGCATTGTTTTACAGATCAAAGTTCCTTGGTTATACAATAAGTATATTATAAATATTAAAAATATGATTTACTATAAAGTTTCCTTACATTTCATGAAGACATAAATATACCTGCGCTAAGGAAGTTCTTATTTATTAAGCTTTTTTTGCTATTCATCTGCCAGTGAATATTTGCCTGTAGTTTCCTCTCAATCTGAAGAGTTGTGATGAGTCCAGAGAGGTTCTCCTGGGAATACTGTCTTCAGATACTTAGGCTGTGAACTTCCAAGGCATGGCAGTTGTTGCCTGTCATAGAGGGAGGTGCAAACTGATGTTGCTTTTTTGCTCCAAGAATCTCATATTAGTAAATACAAAAGCACAGGAAATGTAAACAGCAGCAGAGCAACACAAAGCCGTATTTTCCTATCTGTCATAAACATGAGCTCATTTTTACTTGCTTGCTTGTTAGGTTTCCTAAGTGCTTTTTCATGTTGTTGACCTTGAGAGTTCGCAAGGACTTTACGTGACACATTTCCTCCGTATTAACTTGATTCCCACCTCTCTCTCACTCTCTCTCCCTCCATATGTCTTTTATTCGGTGAATTTGGCATGAATCATGACATTAGAACTACAATGGTGAATATTATTTTTATGTGTTTTGGTAGGAATTTCATCTCAAATGATACAGCAAATGAGCATTAATTTTATTATTATCTATACCAAAGTAGCAGAGAGGGCCTATTAAGCTATCTCCCTGAGCTCCCAGAAGTTGCTGGAAAGAGACTGAGAACAGAAGCCTAGTTTAAATGTTCTCCATGCTCCAGGAAGGAAACTTTTTCTTATCACTGCAAAGGATTTAAAGACTGACTTTGTGAATGCCTCTGTCTTACCCTATCTGTTGCAGCTTTAAAATGCTGGAACTGATCCAGCCCAGTGGGCAGCCTTTGGGCTCCTCCAAATATCACCTACATCCAAGCAAAACAGCAAAGAACTGAGCCACCCTTCCACCTGCTAAAACATATGGACAGTATAGCAGGGATTCCCAGCTGGCCAAATCTAACCATTTCTAAGCAACTTTACACAGGCAAAACAATCTGGTGGGCTCAGGGCATACCAGAAAAAGAGAGGCATTATTTTAGTCTTTTTTACATTTTCCATGGCTACTGGAATTTTTCAGCCTAGAATCTAAGATTCTGAATGGTGTTTTTCAAGTTATTCCTGAGAAAATTAAACCACGTGAGGGTAAGTATTGTTATGATAAATTGGTTTTGTGATTATATAAATTGTTCACATATAAAAATATTTTTCTTTATATTAGAAAACATATTGCTACATCATAAATCAGTGTCGAGTGGCCCTGAAGAGCAGCTAATCATATGGGTTTCAAAACCTAACTTGAAAATGGTATATTTCGAGATCTGTTTTCAGCTTGTTTAGCAAGCAATTGCTTACAGGATTGCAAAAGTTTGAGCATAAAAGCAGAAGATACAAGGCAGACAGTTGGGTGGCTTCATCTGAAGAAGCAGTAGCAGCTATACAGCAATAACAGTATGTATGACAATGGCAATGTGATATGATACTGTACCACTGGAAACTTTGCTGCTTATCTGCAGTAGTGCTGTCAGTAAAACTACAGTACTGAGAAGCAGCAGCTCTAGTGATGAGCAGATGATGCTGTATTTCTCACATGGTCAGTAACAAAGTGCCTTGAGATAAATTTCCCACTTAAGTAAAAGATATGTCATTGCCAGAACTCTAGATGTAACAACTCTGGGATATGGCGATTTGTATTCTCATCTTCAGCAAAATGACCATAACTGTCTCTAATCCAGTTAAACTGGCAAATAGCTCCACAATCCTCTTTGTTTTTATTAATAACATTGTCCTGGGTTCAGCAGTAGCAGTCATTTTTTCTCCTTCTTAGTAGCTGCTGCAGTGCTGTGTTTTTGACTCTCAGCCTGAGAACAACACTGAAAACACCAATGTTTTTGGTTGTTGCTCAGTAATGTTTACTCTGACGAAGGACTTTGTGAGTCTCATGCTCTGCCAGGGAGTAGGGAATCCAGGAGGAAGCAGAAACAGGACACCTGACCCAAACTAGTCAAAGGGGTATTCCATACCACAGCACATCATGCCCAATATATAAACCATGACAAACATCGTCTAAGATGTTATTTATTAATAACATCTTCTAAGAGGTGACATAGTTCTGTGGAACAGTCAGGGTAGCTCTCAGATCTGGGGCAAAATTCCTGATAGATTTTGAACAAGGTGTTTACCTTAGGACTTTCAGGATCCTCCCTGGGTTTATACACTGGCTGTGGGGTTAAATCACCCTGTGTATTTATTGTACCACTGATGGAGGATGGGTTCTAACTAATTTCAACAAATGCCCTCCAAAATTCTAATAATTTAGACTTCTTGCTTAGCTTCATCAAAGAAATCCTGTCACTTCCTTTGTCATATAAATCTGAGGTCTCTGGTGTTTACATACTGCTAAGCAAGCAAAGAAATCTGAACATACATCTTCAAACAATCTGATAATATGAAATCTGAGGGATTATGGAAACTAGTACTTGTGAAAGACACAGGAATATAAGGAAGATTTCTCTGGAAAAAAAGAAAGACAAGAAGAGTGAGTAATATCTTTGTCAATAGCTACTGGGCACATAACAAATTGATTCTGCCTGCAGCTTGAGATCAGCCCTGAGAATGTATATGAGTTTTGCTCTGGAAATACTTGAAAATATTTTTAGCTTTAAAATTTGCAAATCAAAAGTTTGGACTGCATGGAGTGCTTCCCCACTCTGAAGTTAAAGGCGTCTCCCTCTCTGTGTTACATACTATGGCTTTCAAGGTCTGGGATACCATTGCTACCTTAGAAAAATACAAAGGGCAGAATGTTTATGGCCCTCCCTCATGCATATTTTCAAGTGGACATGGTACATATCCAGTTGTCACCCAATCACCCTCTCTTGAAATGAAAAGCTTGAGGGATCATCAATTAAGTTCAAGGGGAGCTCAAGGGCAGAGGAGAACAAAAGCCAAGCTGAGCACAATGTCAAATGCTGTAAAAGTTCTGCCTTCAGCTACATATTAGGGAGTAGTGTTGACAGATTTAGTGGCTCCTCACTATCTTGGTGGTTTTCCCACTGCCATCCATTATATCCTTGCTTTCATCACACAAAAACCACTGGCTGAATCCCAGTGTGACCTAAGCCAATGATCAGTGGATGGCATGACAGGCCAGTTTAATTCATTAACAATGTGGAAAACAAATCTAGCAAAAACACACACACTCTCCCCAAATACATTTAGTTTTTGCAAAGTTAGCAGATTGACTCAGGTTACCATGTGATCAGATGGGTATCATAATGACACAAAGGGGGAAAAGATCAAGCAGCTGGGAGCAGAGGCACGGGGAGGAAGGAACAGAGTAGGCAGGATGGGGAATGACACCTCTTGCTATTACTGGAAGCAAGACCTTAGTTTAGTTAAGCTGTAATGTGAAACTGTACCCTGGGTATATGTACCCTAACTAAGATGCACTGTTAAGTAAGGACAATGCTCAAGACACCTCTCAAAGTGAATGAACAAGTCACATCTCGTAAGCCCACCTTTTTCGGCCCCTCTGCTGATTCAGATGGGCAACACTGTATAAAATTGTGTTTATAGGTAATTTATAGCCATGTTTTTAATGTCACACCCAGCACAGAAAGAACTCAATAGGACTATTGGAAAAGACAGTAGAGAAGGTCATTGTCATTCTCTGCATGCCTAGACAGGAGTCATGGCCATGTGTTTGAGAAACCCCATTCTAGAAAAAAGTATATGTATTTGGGAATATTTTTTTTTCCTATGGGAAACCCTTGGTGTATATCCTATTGGAGTTCAGCAGAAACTGAAAAAATCTGAACACCACTGTACCTACAGTACTGATGTCAGGTCACAATGGTCCTTTCTGTTATTCCCTTTCTGATCAGTAGACAAAGTAAAGGCTGGAGACTGCAAACAGTGAAGTTATCATGAGGTCTGTCCCTGCCAGGTTTGCAGGATCAGCCCATATGTCTCACAGGATGGGAAATGTTAACATCATGACAATGCCAATTCTGAAGTGTAAATCTAGTGGCATACACTGGATTTGACACAACCCACAGGATCACTGTGGTTGGTGATACTAAATGTATTTTCTCTTCATAACACATTTGAAAACTTAATTTTCTTTCAGAAGAGAGAGTACTGAAGGTTGAGGGAAGGACCAAGTTATATGACTGCAGTACGCTTGTTAAAAATTACATGGTTTGCATGTTTTAATACAGCTCTATGATCATGAAAAGTAAATAGTTATACCAGTGAATTCTCCTTACACAAAATATTAATTAGAAACTATAAATATAACAAATATTTCTGAATATAGAAACATATCCTTTGTTTTCAGGTCCATATCTAACCTGACAAACCTTTAACTGAACACTAGCAGCCTTCACTGATTGAAAATCTGGGTATGTATAGTAGTGAAATAAACCTCTGATTTTTCCATTTCCTTATACAACATGCAGGTGTTGGGAGTTAGACCCTCAAAAGGACAAAGGGACCACAGCAACAATTGTTGCAATAACCAGCATATATGTGCCCTGCACTGTAGTGATTGATTAGGCTCCAGGTTCATATGGCACATGGGAGAGGTAAGCCAGTAAAACTGGAATAAGCTGCTGCCAACAAGCAGGATAGGAGCTGTGCAAACTGTCCTGCAGCATTTGGTGCATTTTGACCCATAGGAAATGACAGTAACTTGGTATTACAGTATCTGGGAACTCATCAGGTCTATGTGCTAATTAACAGCCATTTTACATAGACACATATAATACTAGTAGATGCTGAAGGTCTCCAGGATACCAAACAGCCCGAGAGTTCTGAGAAGAGGTGCAGCTTGCAATCTGTCCCAGGTGAGGTGGAGGGAGGGCTTCTGTTACTGACCCCCAAGTTAATGACTTCATATCTTGTATTTTTTACTTTGAAAATGTTGGGTCATTTCAATTTTTAATTTATGGTTTTCTATATTGAAGATTAACAACAATTTGTCAATGTCAGCTGGAGGAATTCAAATGCAGTGTTTTCCAAGCTCGCTTTTCATGACTCTGTACTAACAACAACCCAGGAACACCCCAGCCATTTCCCCATCTGCTTTACTGCTTTGGTGCTAATGTCCACTGTCTGTACCTTATCTAACAGCTTCTACATGACAAACTACTTAATTTATAACCTGTTCTTAGATGAGATCCATCACATTTCATTTGTTTATAAAACATTTTCTGGTCAAAGGGTGATACCAGGCTTTTCAACCACAATGATGCTGGAAAATCCATACTGCACAGTATCACATTTTCTGTTTACTCACATGTTTAATTATTAACATCTACAAGTCCTATATAACCATAAGATTAGGCTACAATTTCTTCAGGTATTCAATTTATATTTTATTTGTTTCTGAGGTACTGCATGTGCTGCTCCCCAACCAGGCAGTAATCATGTATGATTATTTAGAATATCTGTTGATCCTTTTATAAGATTTTCAGAACTGTAAGATGGAAATTATCAGATCTCTTAATCAAAAGAATATTGACTATTTAAATAAATGTTTTCATCATATTTTGGGCAATCTACTCTCCAAATCCTCATCCTCATTCTCATTGCTAGTTTTGTCTTCACCCCCACTTATATAATGATTATATGTATTATATATACATGATTATATGTATTGAAGTGTGCTGAGTGGCAGAGTAAGACATAACTAAGCACTGACTGTGTTAGCAGGACTTTTTCTCCATTCAGAACCTGGAAATTCCAGAGTACCCCACTCTGGGTACCCCAGTGACATGGGGCTTCTCATGGGAATTTTGGTAGTAATTTTGTCTAACTAAAAGTCACAAAATTGGTATTATATTAACAAGAAAAAATCAGATTATCACAGGTGCAAACTAGCACTACACAGTGCTAGTTGCATAACTGGAACAGTTGCATAAATGGTCCCAGTTTTTCTCTGATGCATCCATGAGTTTTTTCAGTGAAAGTCATAGATCTGTGAGTTCCCTGCTTCTCTTAGAATTAGGATTCAAATCTCCTTGGTTTTCCACTGCTGAATCATTGTTCTGTTAGTACCCAGTCTGGAGCCAAAATCAAGCCAGTGCCATCATTTTGATTCACAAACAAACTAGTAAACTGGGTTCTTTTGGGAAACACTTGTGCATGGCCTCCCCATTATCTCTGAACTGCAAAAATGACTGTCTCATCACATTAACCCACAACATGCAAAGGAGTAAAGAAGCCTGGTAGAATAGTTCAGATGTGGAATGTATTCACTATTTTTAGGGAGAAAACCAGCAACAAACCTAGTTTGGTCTTTCTTACCTATTCATTCAGTATTAAATTCTTCCTCCTATCCATTCCTAAATGTCAGAGATGGAAACTAACAATCACGTGAATAAATTGCAAAATCACACACTTCATTTTATACACTCTTACCACACCATTTGAAATTAGAAATAGACTTTAGACCATTAACCCATTTCATTTTGTAAAAATAGTTCTCTAGCAGACAGAAAACATTAAGGAGGTATTTCTTAAATTTTTAAAACTAATTTCCAAGCTAATATGAAAGTTATTACTTGAAGCTTAATATTATCATATGCATCTGTAAAGGTTGGTCAATTACAAGTTACCCATAAACCCTTTTTTGTTATTTTAACATCATAAATAGTAATCTGGCATTAAATATTTGTGATCTGGGCCAGTAACCTTTTTCAGTCTCACAGGACTTTTTTTAATTAAACTATATCTTTGTCCCATGTCTATAATCCTCTCTTTGACATTTTATATACAAGACACCTTGCTGCAAAAAGGTCAAGCAGTACAGTTATAAATGGAAAAGAGATTAAAAGTATTCTCAAGCCACAGTGATCTAAAAGAGAGTTAAATATGGAGTGTTCTTCACAGGCTTCCTTAGATGAGTTAAGAGGAAACCCTGTTGGCAGATTTTTATTGTAAGAGCAGCAAAGCAAATGAAAATTATTTGACAAAAAAAATGAATAATGCACAATTTTAATTTGCATATTGGAATAATTATCTCTAAAAGAACCCTGTAGGGTTTCGTCTCCATAAAACTTTTATGTAGCCCATTGCCAAATGTGGCTTATGTGTTTATATAATTTTTCCTTCTAACATAGTTCCATTATAAAAATAAAACCCCCAAACAACTGCAGTAACATCTTGCTACAGTTAATTACATCTGGGCGTGTTTGTTGTTTGGGGTTTTTTTTGCCTGAAAAAGAAACATGGTGGAAAGAAAGCACTCCCTTCTAAAAGTCTGGAAGAAATTCAAGAAAACTAAGANAAAACCCCCAAACAACTGCAGTAACATCTTTCTACAGTTAATTACATCTGGGCGTGTTTGTTGTTTGGGGTTTTTTTGCCTGAAAAAGAAACATGGTGGAAAGAAAGCACTCCCTTCTAAAAGTCTGAAAGAAATTCAAGAAAACTAAGAATATTGAAGAAATATTTCCAGAACCAGTGTAAGTCAGAGAATGATATTTATAAAGTAGTGTAAGTAAACATATTCACAATTACAAGTGAGTGGCTTCTTTATTTTCATCAGAACATTAAGCAGAAATTGAAGGAACATTTTTCCCTAATATTCACCAGCTGGCATATTATGATCTCAACTTGCTCACCCTATGCCACACTGAAATAACTTTAATGGTGTACGTGTGTACAATGAAATAATACATTACTTGTAATGTCTTAAGTAACCTAGCAAAACATGGTACCCAATTGCTGAAATGCTGCTGTGTATCTTTCAGAGTCTACTTTGTTATCCCCAAGAGGCCGAGCCCTGATCTGGAAACTCTTTACTGCTAATTTCTTTCTATGAATTTTATGTAGTCCAGTGAAAGAAGGGTATTTCTTCTAACTCTCTGTCACCATAGAACCTGTTTAGATGCAAATGCTGGAGACAGCATGGTTTGCAATGACCCCTACTTCTCTGTTTCACTTTTGAATGGTCTGTTAGTATGTGTGTTTTCAAATGGTCCACGGAATGACTTAGATACAAAACAGGGGGTTTACACCATCTGGTTAAAACTATCATCTGAGACATCTAATCGAAGTGTGATACAGGACCTAAGTTTATGAGCTGAGTTCCCTGTAGTCTCTGTTCACACCTATTCAATGTGCCTAAATTAGCTGAGTAAATGGGGATACCCAAAAGATCTCAGTACAGCCATAGTATTTGTGGGGACAACAAAACCAGAGTCAGTATGCTTGTGTTACAGACCTAAATTTCTATCAGATTGCTACTATTAAAAATTTTAAACACATAACATGTTTCAGTCTCTGTTGTTTCTTTTCTCTTCCACTTTGATCTTTGCCTATCATAAATAAGAGGTTGCTTCCTGTTTCCAATTTGTTTCAGTCATTAGGAGATTGTATAAAGCAACTGAATTGGTATCCAACAAATCCAGCTCCTGTCCAAAGAAACTAGACAGCCTGTTTGTAGAATGTCATATCTGACAGAGCTAGATTAGCAGCTCCGAGCTTGTTGACTCAGTCTTATTAGATCTGTGTGCTAATGAAATAAACATGTGAAAGAGAATCCATAGTAATTTATAAGGTAAAAATTTGCCAGCAGTGCAAAGGCAAAATAAAGCAAATGTGAAGTTCAACTACACATCAGTGTGAAGATGTAGTGTGATAAATTGGGCACCCGTCCCACATGCACACAGCTTTGTTAAGCATGTGAAGACCTATGTGCTTATTTGTGTACAGTTTTCTGTTGCCATTTCAGCTGTTCAGAATAAAGTCAAGCTTTTGACGGTCATGCTCCACATACCTCTGAGACAGCTCTTGCTAGATGAGGGAGCTCCATTACAAAGGGCACACTTCAGAGTTTGGGCTTTGGGCTTGGCATGCTGTGAGACTCCCCATCTCATCTATCACATCTCTGGCACTCCTATGACTCAGGATTTTTGTCAGCTTTCATAAAACACCATATATTAGACATCTGTGAGGGGAAAAACAAATACCATTAATTGCATTTTTTATTACCCAAGTTATGTTTCTACTGGAAAAGATGACTGTAACTGCATTTTAAGGATATTGTCAATATCACAATGTGCCAAAATTGTTTTAAAACCAACAGATCCATCCACCTGGGAATATGGTTATATATTACAATTCAGTCAAGATACAAGTAAGCTGCCACAAAAAGTGTCTCATTTTTACCAGTCCGGACTCCTATTGTGCTGGCTTTGGTTCTTGAACTGGTTCAGCTCACTAAACTGACAGAGAAGTGTTTGGTTACTTAGTTACAATTATTCACCCTTTGTAAATGTTAGTTTCCTGCTGTTTTATTTCCCTAAATCCAGTTCCTGTGGGATCAGATATATCCCAGAGACAGTGTCAGGAAGTAAGAGAAGCATATGGCTGGGACCAGGGAGAAAGGGGTCATAGCTCAATAGTGGCACAGATTTCTCCCTTTGGCTCTTTCCTGCACATGGTGATTCTCACATGACTTGTGGTTTGCATTAGACTTCTAGGTTGCACTCTGTTTGTTGCCCTTGCAGATGGTATAGTTGAAGAGCATGGTGTGTAATAATGTTTTGGTCTCTGTCAGGTTGTCTAGGGGTGCACGGGATCAGTGAGGCTGAATTTCACCCCAAGCACATATAGCACGGCACTTCTGCCTCAATTTATCCCATTCTAAATGTGACTGGGTTTCTTTCTGAACATATCTTTGGCAATATTGTGAGTAGCAACACTGTATTTATAAGAAGTGAGAGAACATCCAACATCAAAACCATATGCAGTGTCATGTGCTAGTTTCTGAGAAAATGCTGAAGAGATGTTTTAGGAAAACTGCATTATTTCAGTATTCACTGAATGCCGAATGGCAGTCATTATTCAGTTGGCTAAGTGAAGATGGGTGCTGGCATTTCCAATGCATAAGGATTCCCAGTTGGCTTCCAGTTTCTACTCCTAAATGTCTCAGGACTGTGTCACATCTCCCAGCCCTATGTGGACGTCTCAGATAAGCCCAAGGTTATTTAAAACTGTTCAGTGTTTTGGCAACTCTATTGAATCCCATGGCCTATTACTGGGATTTAGGTACTAAGGTCTTGTGTCAACAGCTGCCTGTGGATGTCTACATCCAGGTGTCTTAATCGCAAATTGAATTCCATCCTGAAAATTCATCTTATTTTTGAAGCATGGGTGTCTACTGCCATTTTAGAGATTCCAGAATGTCCCAGGTACCTACATGGGGTACCAGATATAAGGTAGAATATGCAAAAGATAGTGCACTGTCTTGGAATGACTGCTGGAGTCAAAGAATCTCTGAGATGGCAGTAGATCTTTAGACAAGTAAATTGAGTCCTGAGCTGCTCAGAGTCAAAAGTAGGCTCTGTGAAAGGAATTCAACTAAAAAATAACAGCACAGACACTCAATTCTTCAATTAAAAAATTTTGGCATCTCCTAGCTCCATGGCCACACATGGGTGGATACCCACACTTTTCACTGCTTCAAATTCCTGCAGTCCAGCAGCAGGTGTATGCTGTTCAAGGGATATTATCTCTTGGTAGGCTGTTGACAGGGACCAGGCAGGAAAACATCCTCATACATCAAACTCTAGCAAATCTGTCCTCAACTTTGCTTGCTTGTGGTCCCTCAAAGGAAATATTCTGATTTCAAATGGCTTCAAAAGATGTGGAGAAAATGCAAGGAAAAAGGAAAACATAGGCCAGCTGGCGTATTCATAGAGGCTTCAAGAATATACTGCACAAGCCCCTGAGGTTGTCCACCTTGGCAGTTGAGAAACAGCAATTTAGAACTAGAAATACAGAAACACTGCAGGAAGCACAATAGGGAAACAAAGAGTATATTAGTTTCTTAATCACTGCTGTCCCTTATTTGAAATTAAGGAATGTGTGAAACTGCATATATGTTTTTCCCTCCATGGAATTCAAACTATATTGCGTATGTGATAAAAATGACTTTCCCATAATAATTTACTTTCCCATTCACATCAATATTCATACCCTAGTGTACGGTTTTAAACAGATTTTTCCATCGCAGAGCAAACAAATCTTTATGCATGTTGTTCAATTAACTTTACTTGGTGCAGACTCCATTAACATGTAAATGAAAAAGTCACTCTGGCCTGGTCTACAATGCCCTAGAAAGTTTCACTGGCCTGTTTGGCTGAAGAAATCATACCTTCTGAAGAAATCATACCTTTAGAAAACAGCTAAACTTCCAGAACTAATTTAATTTAATATTGTCTCCCCTTTTGGAAAGTAGCAACATCTCATTAGTTATATAACTACGAAAGAACTTTAAATCATGGCTATTTATATTTCACTAACTCAGCAACAAAATGAATTGTCCATAAATGCAACAAAGCCACAATTCTTCTGTTTAAAGGTTAGAATAAGCTATAAAGATTCACTGTAAGACAAGATTGAGGATGTTATGATGTCAAACACTATATTGCTCTACCCTCACTGTTATCAATAATCAGTAGATACTATAGTTACTGTTTTGCTAAACACTATTCCAAACCTTAACTTGCAGTAAGAAAGTTAGCACCTGCCAAAACTTATAGTTCTGAAAATGAAAAAAATCACAAAGTGCTGGATTTAGCTGCAAACCACTTTTCAGAATTAATCTATTTCATGCACAAGGTAATAATAGGTTATGAGGGTGCTTAGGATGCAAAATTATTCGTGAAATATTTTCCTTCTAGTAATTCATTGTGTATAGTTTTGCATATTATCCCTAATGATACACTGTGCCACAGAATATGCCTATCTCCATTATTCATCATGATTTTCACAATCTTTCTTTGTACAACATTCTCCAACAATTTAATATCACCAACAAAGTAAATATTCTCCCAAAATAGTTGTTACTTTCATGAAAGAAAGGCCAAGTTAGAGAGACTTCAGGTAACTGCAGTAATGAGGTAAAACTTATAAACCACCTGGATATTTGGCTTGAAGACTTTCACCGTATTTTTGCCTTTTTTTGGAGAAGCTATTTCTACACCCCAAAATTTATCCTATGCCCTTCTCAGTGATTTTGTTCCTGCATGTTGCAGTTTATTTTTAAAAGCTGAGCCTGCAGCTCTGTGGCAGCTGCTGCCTCCTGTGCAGCACATCCCATCAGATGTGTTGAGAAGTGAGTATTCATCTTGTGTTCTCCAGGCACACAAATGCCCCACAGCTCAAGGGTCTATTTGGGAAGTGCTGGGCTTTCCCAAAGGTTGCTGCAGGTATTGCTGGTGGTTTCTTGTTTTTTGGTTTTGGGTTTGGTTGTTGTTTTGTTTTTCTTTTTTTCTGGGGGGGAGGGGGAAGTGTTAAGTAACAGAGGTTTCCTGGCCTCTGCAAAACAAGATTAGTCTGGAAAAACTTACCATCCTTCCTGCAGGCCAGTTGTGAATTTACAGTAAGTTAAAACTTGATTCACTCAGGCTGTCTGCTGAGTACTCACAAACCATATTCCATCCACCAACCAGTTTTTGAAACATGACAGAATTTTTGTTTTCAGTCTGCTGTCATTAGTATTTGGCAACATTCTTTAGTAAAAGTCTTTAATCTCTAGTAATTTAGTAGTCTAGTAACAGTCAATGTAAATTATACCTACTTGTATTCCTGGCTAAACTTTTGTGGCTTTCTTCCTGGATTTCTGTGAGGTTGGAAAAATAAAAACTACACCCAGAGAAGCTGTGAAGATCAATTTAAAATACCCAGTTAGTTTCAAAAAGGTCTTTTAGTGGCTGGTTATGGAAATGGTTTTGGACAATTTCAGTGATACTAAAGCACTGTTCCCTTTTTCTATAATTCCCAAGGTCATCCTTTGTTCTCTCACTCTTTACATAAAAATCAATCCTCAGGAATGGCTCCTGCTATTGGAGGTATATTATATATTTTAGTTAGTAGTTCAGCTACTTTTTGTTTTCCCATTTAAAACTCTCAAATGAATACTCTCCAGCCCCAGGGATTTTCTACCATTAACTTTATCTAGTTGCTCTAATGCCTTATATTCATCGGCCACTCTCTTTGACAATGCCTCGTCTGTAAAAATTAACCTTGAATTAGAAATGTCTGCTTCATCCTCATTAGTGAAGGCTGATTACAAAGAATTCATGTAATTTCTCCACAATCTCTCTATCCTTTTTAATTGCAACTTTAGTGGTCCAGTTGACCTGGTCACTTATTTAGTATGTTCTTTCTGATACTGTTAAAGAATTTCTTTCTGTTGATTTTAATGCATTTTGACTGTTAGCCTTTTCAAGAAGATTTTCACTGAAAATTCTAATTCAATCTGTACAAAAATGAGGTTTTCTTGATGAGAAGTCTAACTGCTTATAAGAAGATTGATAACTGGTTTTCATTTTGCATAACTTTCTTAAGAGCAGTGTTAAGCAAGCAACCCAGCAGATATTAAGGGACATTGCCCACCATGCTGTTTATTATTCAGGTCACTACTAGCAGGAATTTTGAGAACTGCAAATATAAACACCACTGGAAGAGAGGGATCTTTTCTGTCCACATTATCCAGCAAGTTGCATCAATATTAGGAAACACATGCTGGATCCTTGTACCACCTTCAGGGTGTTCTGTGAAAGCTGCCTTTGCCTAAGTGCACAAGGCATGCCTCCACTTGGTAACCCTCCCTGTCTTCCCTTTCTTAATACTTTTTTTTTTTTTTTCCACAGATTAGGAATCAACCCTTTTCTCTTGAGTTTTACTTCAAAGATAAAAACTTTTATTGCATTTGGTCATTGTATATTCCCTGGTAATTTTTAAATCCACTATCAAAAGAGATGGTCTGAGTAGTACCTGTACAGACACAGTCACATCTTCATGTCTGATACGTTTTAGGGACAAATTCTTTATTATTAATAGAGGTTGCATAAGGGGAGCGAAAAACATCTTTCATCTACACCGATCGATCACAGGATACCTTGCATAAAGATGTCTTTTTTCGTTTTCTGCATGAAATTATATCTTACCTACCATTTTTGAGAAATCTACTTTCTCAAGCCATCCCTACTATGTGACAACGGCATACTCTTGAATAAGGTTTCATAATAGTTTATAATGGCACTTAACTGAGTGATATAACTATATAGTTTCAGTTATTCAAATAATTTTCATTTTAGAAAATAGAATGCTGAGATATTCACCTTTATTCATATTTCTAGAAGTGACTGCTTGTCATGTGTCTAAACACAGATACATAAGACACATAATGGCAGAAGAAATGTTGGTACTAATACCTACTTTGTCCATTGAAGAAAATTTCATTCCTACATATTCTGCAAGGGCTTTTGTTATTTAAAAATAGTTGCATATAAATATATCCTAAATTTTTTCTTTAAATTTTTCATAAATTCTTCATCCATGTATTTTCAATATTCATATTTACTTTTCCTAGGAATTTAGATTTGTATATTTCTGAATTATTGTAAAGAAATAAATATTCATAAATTAAACTGAATTTTCATATTTAGATATTTGCTTTCAAGAAGCAAACTCAGTCTTGAAGGAAATGCAGCACATCAACTGCAGAGAAAACTGTACTATAGTCTGACTTTGATTTGTATTACCTGTTTGTCTTTTATATTATTGTGGTATTCTTTGTATAACTGTCTTTGACCTCATATTAATCACAGTGTAGCTTTAGTAAACTGTTGCCTGGCATTTAGATGTTCTACTGTTTTATGCTACCATCTAAATTTATATTGTCAGATAAGGAAAAGTATGACTCTAAATGCTGACTGGGGTTTTGCCTGGGAGTGGATACTTATGTATCAAGTCTGCATCCCAGCTCAGCTCAGCTTTTTCTTCCCCAGCCTAGAAATTTCATCCTCAATGTAAAAGCAGATTTCTACAGGTATGACACATACATTAACAAAGCAGTGTATTTTGCTGAAAAAACTCATCACTGGTTCAAGTAATCCCTAGATTTTCTTTGGTTCTGCCACTTTCATTGCTCATTTTGGGATTTGCAGGCTAGCAATGAAATGCCATACAAGCCTAAACAAACCAAGTTGGCTAAGGCAGTGCAATTACTGGTGCCATTTTTTGCATTTAGCAGGGCTACAGTGACAACAGCCAAACTGTCTGATTGAGACCTGGCAGGAACACTGTTGATTATGATACCACATTTTGCCTTTCAGCCCTTCATGTGGGTTTTTCCCTTTATACAGTTTAGCTTATTTGGTCTCCATTGTGGCACAGCAGGAGATATTTCCGTGTTTGGGATTTGAGTATTCATGCACTCTTACATGTGAAGGCAATTTACCTGTTAAAAGAAAACAGCTTAAGGAAATTGTTTAAATTTTATTTTAAAACTGAAACCTTATTGATAGCTACTAAGATGCCAAGAAACTGAAGCCACAGAAACTTGCAGAGGGAACTTGACATGAGCTCACATCTGTGTGACTGCAGACAGTTTCCACTGCTGAGATACAGCACAGTAGCCCACATCAAGAACTATTCTCATAATCTGGAGGACTCTTCCGTAACATGGAAAAATGCTTTATGCTCCCCCATGTGTGAGGAGAGTTTTGAATTTGGGTCTTCCACAGCCTCAACCAGTCCTTGATCGACCAGCCTGTTGCTTAAAGCAAAGACCGATAATTTTAAACAAAAGAGTGAGTCTGGCTTTGCTGCTAGAAGGAAAGCATAAAGAAGCCACACTTCAGCAGGAAGTTGAAGACTGTGGTGGCTGAGTTGTCCTTTCCATGTCACCAAGTGCAAGGATAGACACCAAGCATTTGAACTAACCTCAGAAGCACCTGAACCCTTCATGGGGCTAGTTCTTTTCTTGATTGGCTTCTCACCAACAGGATGAAAATGTGAATTGGTATCTTAGAAATGCTTTTAGACCATCAATACCAAATCTGATGTTAGTTGGGGTCCAATTCTGCCACCCTTTTGAGCAGTGCCTAAATGCAAATGTAGAACTGCTGAATTCAATGTAACTAATTGTGCAGTAAAGTACTAATCGGTTTGAATAATGGCAGCAGAATAAGGCCCTCGGTAATAAGAATTAATCATACCAGATCTTTGAGACAGATTTTTTCATTGTACAGCTGAGCTGACAGAACAGATGAAAGCAAAAGAGACAATACTCAGGAGCATAGTTACTGATAAATAATTACAACAAGGACATTATAATTATTTAATTAAAATTTGTGCATGGGGAGAGATTACAAGTCTTTCAGCTTGCTGCCTCATTTAGATGATACTTGTCATTAACCAATTTTGCTGTAGTCAGCTACTAAATGTCCACACAGCCTGCCTTATTTTTTTAAACCTCTTCAATCAGCAAAACTGGCTGCATGCACTGTGTAATGCTGCTGAAGAACAAAGTGCCACACCTCGTGATATAATTAAAGGCAGTCTCAAGTTTTTAAAGAAAACTTGTACTTTAATTCATCAAGACCATCGAATAAACAGGAACAGTAGAGTGTTTATCTCTGCTTCTGAAGTTATTAATTACTGAACCATACCCAGATAACTGTGGAGTTGACAATGCCTCTGTAATTTTTCCTACTGAAGTTATATTGTTCTTTCCTTTAATATTGTTCTCTACTGGCTTTTGTTTGGGAGTATAAACATCACAGACATATAATGTGTGAGAACAGTGGTATCTATACCACAGTAAAAAACGTGTTTTCTAGATCACCTTCCCAGCAATTTCTTCACATCTACTAATTTTCTAGTTCAAGGCTGTCTTTAAGACATTTTTCCCAGCATGTCTTTCTGAAGCTTGCCATCTGAATTTGCACCCTTAAAGCAGGCATTTTGCAACCAGCTGTATCTTTCTGTTTTCCAACTGGCAGATATTTTATTTCTTCTTATGTTTTCCCTCAGTTTCCAGCTGGTAGGTATTCTAACACCTCTAATGTTTTCCCTCAGTTTTCAGCATCCCATTGCCAAACAGATGGCATGTTCTCACATTTACACAACAAATCCTAATGTTCTTTTGGTTATACCAATACACAATAGGAGTGACACTTATGCATCTGAGAGAGTTCAGGCTATGTAAAATAGGTATTTGCGATGGAAAAATGAGGCCCACAAACATAAGGAGATATAAGTATACAAAATACACAGAATTTACACAGACTCACAGAATTTAACTTGACTAAATGAAAACAAGCCCTTCAGATATTAATGTATAATGATTATAGAATAGTATCATCTTTTTGTGGCCTTTCTGAGACACCCTGTTGCATTTCAAAGTGTTACTCCAACACATTCTGTTTTCCTTCTTTTCTAGCAGACTACTTTCCAATGAAACTTAAATACTCAAAGTCCAGTAACACTGGAATGGAACCACTTAATTCTCTGGTGCCTCAGGATGTGTGCCATTATTTTTGATTTTCAAGGGGAGCAGCACATCCAGACCAAAACCAACAGATGCCCTTAGACACCTGATTGAGTGCCCTTAGACAGGTTTGTCCTATGCT
>NDXB01008305.1:96107-159077 GCA_002631895.1 Agapornis roseicollis | reverse complement strand
GGGGGGGGAGGGGAGAGGGTGGGGCTGGAAGGGTAAAAGAATGTCTCCTTCACAGGTTGATCACCGGAGAAGGAGAAAAAAGATACGTAATTGCTAAGCACTTCTATTATATACCTCCCAAAGTATAAAAATGGTGACCACACTGGGAACATAAACCAGATCAGTTTCATGATCAATGATTCTATTGTATTACAAGTCATTACCATAAAGTACAATAAGACAAGAACCTTAGCCCAAGCCCCCCACTTGATAAACACTAACACAGTCAATACTGGCTGTAAGTATGCTGAAACTGTGAGATCAAGAGAAACAACTTTGAGAGCCAATAAATCAGCATTGTGACAGGAGACTATTAATCTGAAACAATGAATGATTATCACAAATACAATTAGATCTGTCTCAACCCTTCAAGACCCACATTGGGCATCAAAAAGAACTGTTGTGGTTTAAACTGTCAGCCACACAGTCTCTCCCTCACTCCCCCTCTTCTTCTCCCCCCTCCCCCAGGTTCCCAGAGGGATGAGGAGGAGAATCAAGAGAATGCAACTCCCACTGGTTGAGATAAGAACAGTCCAGTAACTAAGGTATAACACAAATCACTACTGCTACCACCAATAATAATAATGATAAGAGAAATAACAAAGGAAGAGAATACAATACCACCCGCCGACACCCAGCCTGGCCATAACAACCAGTCAACTGTCTTCTCCTTCACAGGGCTAGAGCTTAGCACTTTCCAGCAACATATCTTTTCATTGGAAGGCCTCAGCAGAAAGCAGGCTAAGCTCACAGCATCCCAAAGGAACAGACTGCAAAGTGACTCCCAGACAATCACTAACCACCAGTGACAGACTTGTGCAGTTTGGGTGGGTTGTTGCCAGACCCTGGCACACCTCCAGCCTGTGCCAAGGGCAGAGGCAGCCCCGCTGACAGGCTCCTGGGGGTCCCTGGAGAGAAGAGCCACTCCTGAGGTGGTAGATGAGCCATCCCTGGAGACATTCAAGGCCAGGCTGGGCGTGATTCTGGGCAACCTGATCTAGTTGAAGATGTCCCTGCTCATTGCAGGGGGGGTCGGACTGGATGAGCTTTGAATGCCTCTTCTAACCCAAACTGTTCCATGATTCTTCTCAAAGCCACTTTTTCTCCGTGTTCCACACACCGCATGACAGCCGGAGTCAGAAAAAGCGGCAGTCATGATTTAAAATATATAATGAGCAGTCATGATCGAAAGAGTCAAAAGTGCGTGTCACACGCAGCGACAGTTTCTCCGTTAGCCGCTAGATGGCACCTGGCATTTGGCAACCGTGCCCCTTTTTAGGCTTTTATTTATTTATTTTTATGTTTTATTCTCCTCCAGTTGAGGCTATGACAGGGGTAGGCAGCTCTAGCAGAACAAGAATAGAACCGGCCCCTCGTCCGTGAGATTCGCACTGACACGGGTGTATAGTTAAAATCTGTGACTGTCCCTTCTGCAAAATGCTCCCCAAACCTGACATAAGCTGTATGATGAACCGGCTGCCCGCCCTTGCTTTGCTTTGCTTCCTTTTGCTGTGCTCTGCTTTGTTTTGCTGCTCCGTTTGACAGAGCACTGCTTCTGTGGGGCAGGAACACAGACTGGGAACAATAGTGTTACATGGAGGGAGAATTTTGTGAGACACCTATGCTCAGTGCAGTGATGCTTTCTGCCAAAGTTTGGATTTAACATCTAGTTCACTGCCAGGGAAATTCTAGTGGCGCTAATGTGAAAAACACAAGAGGTGTTCTAAGTATACATGCATTTAAATTAAGAGGTATGAATTCGCAAATTTTTGTCTACTCATAGTGTTATTTTTATTAATCTTAAAAATTTTGCTTCAAACATTATTTCCACAAATTTCTCTTCAGTGCAGTGACTCACAATTTGCAGTGTTATCTGTAATACTGCATCTGTACTCACTTTTTGTGCATGAGTTTCTAGGTTCATTGGGAGCCCTTTCCCTTACATTCCATGGAGAGGCACTGGAATAAAATGCAAGTTTCTTGATTGCAAAGGATCATAGTGTTGGAATTTACCTCTCCTGTGCTTTTGGCAACAACAACCTCTGTGTAAATCTGATAATATGGCTGGCAAATACATGTTAGGGTTAGAAAATGGTACAGCAGCTGCTGTGCTACTGGTAGTAACTTAGCCAAATAGATTCAGTAATGTCCAATATTTAGACATGTACTCTTGTAAATATAGTGGGCCTTTGGGGTTAAGGAAACCTGATAAACCAGCTCCCTGTTTCTGGACACTAAATGTGATAAGACTAATCATAATAATCCTTTTCAAAAGGAAATTCCCTACCCTTCCTGTTATATTATGCCCTAGAAACTGGGGGAAAGAAAAAAAAAAAGGCAAAAAAAAAACCCCACAAAAAAACCTTCCAACAATATTTAAGGCTGAATGTTTATCAAAACCTTTTCTTTTCTTCTTTTCTTTTCTTTTCTTTTCTTTTCTTTTCTTTTCTTCTCTTCTTTTCCTTTTCTTTTCTCTCTGTTCTGTTCTTTTCTCTCTGTTCTGTTCTTTTCTTCTCTGTTTTTTTCCTTTCCTTTCCTTTCCTTTCCTTTCCTTTCCTTTCCTTTCCTTTCCTTTCCTTTCCTTTCCTTTCCTTTCCTTTCCTTTCCTTTCCTTCCCTTCCCTTCCCTTCCCTTCCCTTCCCTTCCCTTCCCTCCCCTCCCCTTCCCTTTCCTTTCTTTTCATTTCCTTTTTTCTTTTCTTTTTCCTTGAAAATTAAACTTTTGCAGTACTTTTCTTCCCTGCTCTGCAGGGCAGTTTTCTCCTTTCAAACATCTGGGAGGTGTCTAGCTGCTTCAGTGATGGAGAGCAGTAAAGTACCTTCATAATAGCATTAGGAGAGCAATGCTGTGGATTACTGCTGTGTTGGAATAAGAATCAAACATAAATACAGGGACACTTCTGTTGTGTTTTGATTCTGATTTCTGCTCTGATTGAATCACTTAGCACTGGTGTTAACGTTTGGTAGAGTAATGTCTCCAACCCAAATATTGCTAGAGACCCCATTGTGTTAGACACCATGAAAGCAGAGAGCAAACAGTGTCCTCTCAGCTGCTCTTTCCCCATCTGTTAAGTGAGGACAATGTGCTTGCTTTCTACACGTACATGCGCACTAATTAATAAATATTTGTAAAAGGATATGTAAATGCTAAGTATTATTTATGAATTATATTATAAATGAAGATTAGTGGAGAGGCTGTGGAGAGAACACACAAATGGTATTATGAGGGCTGAGAGAGCAGTTCAAGCGCAAAGATGGGCCTAGAAGCCAAAGAAAGGAAGCAAAGCAAAGTAAATGGTTAGGGAAATCAGAAGAGGTGGTTTTCCTTAACAAAAATGAAGTGAGAGTGCAAGAGCAATAAATAAGTGAGTTTAAAAAAACCCTAACACAGTATGGTCTGGAACTCGATGGAACATGTTTGAAGTGGAAATAGTAATAAAAAGGAAAAGTTGAAAGAAGTAGGCAAGATCTCTAGTATTGTGCATAACACACCAATTTATATATGCTGTTTATTTCACAATAATTCATGTACTGTTCTTCAGCATAACAGGGCATAGATTCTTCAGTGAAGTTATTGGAAATGCTACACTACTGAGGTGAGTGAGCATATAAGTGTTCATTAGACTGTGGCCTCAGCATGAAGCACAAGACAAGAGATGAAAATGTTATAGACACATAATACTATGTAATAGAATGTTACATGAGCTTTTCTGAACTTCCTGAATACCTTCATCAAAGGACATTCAGAAAATTAGGGAAAGTTGTTCTGGACAGAACAGCCACCTCTTCTTTCAATCACATCCAATGTCCATGGAAGTATCTGTGGGTATTTCAATTTTTTTCTTTATTGTATAGGTCAAGGACTTTCTAAACCCTCCTAGTTAGAAAAGCGTATTTTGGCAACACAGCAGAACACAGTGGCAGCATATTTTTTTTTTCAAGTATTGGGGAAAAAAAAAATTATAAATATTCAAAGTTCTAAGTTAAATTCCAGTTTGACTTTATTCTCACCGATCCATTATTTCCTTTCCAAGAATGTTCAAGTACACAGCTCTTGCTACCATGAATATTCATGAAGTGCGGCCTTTAGAAGTGAAGTGGTCTGCTAATTCAACAAAGTCAGCTCCAAAATTGCGCTGAGTTATAAGGCTTGTAATTTTCTATTTCAGTGGTAGCTGGGAAAACCCCAAACCAGTACAATGTCACCTATGCAGAAGACCACAACAATATACAGTGCTGATTTCAAGAATGTGCAGTAAATCATGATTGGACCGAGATTTATTCAATGAGGAAATAACTGAATGTTCAAAAGGAATGGAGAAAACCAAAACCTACATAATCTGCTCAATTCACAAATAGAGCTAACAGGCAACATTATACCAAGAGATTGCTCATGGAAATTATTTGCTTCATTTCAGTTGTTAACAAGCACAAGCAGCTGAACTCCACCTTTTCTGTGGCAGAGGAGTGATCTCCAAGGTTTTTCCTACCAGCATTACTAGAAAATGAATTAGGTTTGGACAGTTCTCCCTCAGTTATGCCACTGATCATCAAATCCAGAGGGCTTCTTTGAGTAAATGTGGAGAAAAACATGAAAAATTATACATCTTGGGTTGACTTTGATCTCTAAACATGAGGAGGATTTTATTTTAGGTATATAATAATATTGCTAGCCACTGTTCACTTGGCAATCCTTCATTTTCTCTCTACTCTTAGTTTGACACATCTCCAGCATGAAATACACTAAGATCACCATAAAACTGAAAGCTGTGAGTGTGAAAATTGGGGAATGCATAGACAAATCCTCCTTTCCTTTTTAAACATACGTCAGCAAATAGGTCCTCTTTTTTTCTCCTCAGTTTTCTGTATTTCTTGGTAAATACTTCTAGAAACCTGGACTAAAAAGCCCAAAGCAGGTTTTGTTAGAGGAATTCCATTACAGCAACAGAGTACCAGAGACCAAAAAAAAACAGGGATGGGCTCAGCTCTGAAACAGTACACTGAGCCTGGTTAAAACTGCCACAAAGATCAGGTTGAGTTTTCTACCTGAGTTTTAACAATGGGAAAGCAAGAAACAATGGGAGATCACTGCAGAGCAATAAAAAAGCCCAGGAAGCATCTGCAAATGCACTAATTTGGACATAAGTCTGACCACCATGGTGTGTTTAAAGTAGGAAAATGGTGTAAGGGTAAATCTCAGAAAGGATGAGAATCTATAGTTAAGATCTAACTGCAGTTGTTAGATGCTTTGTCTGGTCAAAGTATTATGAAAGCTTCCACCTGACTCTTAAATATTGTTCAGAAAATGAAAAAACCTAAACATTTAGCAAAACTATGAACATAAAATGCTTTCATTCACAATATTTCTATTCCCCCAGTGCAGAGAGAATTTCTGTAGCATTGCTACCTGATGAATATTGAAGTTATCATATACTTTTGTAACCAAGGCTAACCCTAGTGATTGTCAAATCAGTTCTTTGGGCAGTCAGCTGTTTGCTGCCTTGCCTAAATAACATTCAAAGACTAAGGCTCCTCAACCACCCTAACAGTGTCTAAAAAAACCTATCCATAAACTGAAGTTATTTGCATTTATGTATTTAAATGTTATCGATATGATAAGGAAAAAAAGTCTTTCAAATTGCCAGTTATGTTAGGTTTAATTGAAGGAGCTTGGAGATAGATAACTGTGACAGATTCTACACAGATTTTGTTAGCAATGGCAGAGAAATCTCTTTCTTAATGTAGTTAAATTAATTATATGAACAGGAACTGAGAAACTCAAGCACTTCTAAAAATAGAGATGTTATACAGAAAACAGGAAAGGAATGTTTCAGTTCTCCTTCTACCATGCTTAACTTAAAAGTCATGCTACCTGACTACACTTTAAATTTTCTGTCAAGGTAATTGCATACTACCTACTAAGAAAATATCAAAAATACTTACAGAACACATACTTTCATGAAAAATATGCTCTCATCAGCTAGAATTTATGTGGTGTTGTATTTTTGTTACACGTGATGGCATTTTAAAGTTTGCCTCACCTTTATAAATATCTCAAATATTTCATTTTAACTTATTAATGCTGTAATTGGAAAATAAGAATGTGACAAGCATATCTGTAGCTCAGGTAAAACATTTAGTAAAGGACTAGTATTAAGTAGATAAAGAATAAGGGCACTGATATATCTCTGACATGCTGGAGACTAGTAGCTGTTCTTAAACTTAATTTTCTATTTTTTTCTCTATAATTCATCTACTTATAATTTTTATAATGTTTCTTTTTTAAAAGTCTTTGACAGTTTTGCGAAGACAAATCTAAGGTAAGAAGGGTATTTACGTATAAAATTTGAAGAAAACTATTATTCTATTTTATTCTTTACTATACCTTTCACTTTGCCATCTCTTTTTATGAGTTCAGTACAAATGACCATGATTTGGTGTGTCATTGGTTCATTTAATTTGCATCCAAAAGCCACTGAGCCATCTACATACATGCTTTCATATGTGCTGGTAGGGATATTAGAGAAGAATGACACGTTCCTTGCTGTGACATATGCTTTCCAGGCAGGTTTAGTTGAATCACTTAATGCTAGATCCACAGAGACATCCGGACCCAGAGCCAACCTACTTAATTTTAAATTTGAATATAAAATTAAGTGAGTGTCCCTAGAAAGGGCTTTGATAATCTGATAGTCAGAATTTGCCTAAGAGGTAGGAAAAAATGTATCTGATTTCCTTGAGGTAGAAAAAGGAACTAAGCCTTTTTCTTCCTCATTAGATTATTACATTAAAAGATAAGCCTCTTCTTCCCTTATTTTTTTTTCTTTAACAAGGTGGACATACATCATAAGTTAGGGGTGCTTTTTTGAAGGGCTCAGTCCTGTCAGTGTGCTTTAAGGATGCCCTGAGCAGGTTGGATTGAACTGCTTACTATAGTCAAGGAAATACCTTATCTGAGAATCTCAACAGCACTTAGAGGTAGAAACTGATCTGTTCAGGACTTTCAAGACATTCAAGGCTCTCCTTTATATAGTGCTTTTATCTAAGGACTTCAAAGCACTTAATAAACTAAAATAAGTATCATTTCCTCATTTCACAGAGTGAGAACCCACAGAGACATAGTATTTACACAGGACACTTTACCTGTCTTCACACACCTGTGAGACAACCTCACTTCTAAATCCTGTCTCCCTGGCATACTCCAGGTTGTAGTAATCTTGCTGGGTTCAGGTTTGCTTGCTCAAGCACCTCAACCCATAGAAACTGTTAAAATCAATGAAGATAATGTTTAAATTAGACATGGCCAAACCCTAAGATTTCTCTTTCACATACTTTTTACAAAGATAAAACATATTTTACTTCTCAGGTTTGTTTGAAGACTTCTGAGACTGCTTGTTTTAAACTTCTTTTCTAGAAATTAGCAGAAAATCATCTCAGCAGCTAGCCTGAACAACCAAGAGTTTCCAAATCTGAAATGCAAGCTATATATGCATACAAAAATTTGAAGAGATTCTGTTGAGTAGTCCTGTAATGAGAAATGGCTGAGATGGAGAGAGAACCAAAAGCCGGTATTAGAAGAATGCTTTAGCAGTCAGATCTTTGAGCATTACAGGCAGAGCAGACTGATGAGTCAGGGTGTTTGGTCAGGTCTGAAAGCAAAGAAAGGTTCTTTGGCTGCCTGGGGTTTATGTATCTAAAACAAACAAACAAACAAACCTCTGGAAAAAACCCAACAACAACAAAACAAACTGGATTAGGTGCATTATTGTAAGTAAGCAACACTGCAAGGGAGCTACTTGGCTGCTGCTGATCACTTGTCATTTCTAAAATAACCCCCATCTGAAATAATAAGAGACCAGTTTAGCAAGTAAACTGATCAGGAGTGTTCTAATGAAAATATGTTTGGTTTTACTGAATCGATTTTGCTGACCCAAGCACAGTCATGACCTTTGCCAGAAGCTACCTTTCCAGGGAAGCATTGGTCTCCCATGTTCATAGCAAACCCTGCTGCAAGCAGTCACTACCCCAGGAACCTGACATCTTTCAGCTCCATAGAGTTACTTGTAGGATTATTTGCATTCTAACACTGAGAGGCTCAAGCCCACAGAAATCCTGGGAATAGCTCTCTCTGAAGTGGAATAGCTCTCTCTAAAGGGCTCTCTAAATGTGGCTCAATTGTCAAGGCCTCTCCAGAAAAACCTGAGTTTTTGCAAACTACACTCTAGAGCTAGAGTTTGCTGACTTCCCCTTCACCTGCTGCAGAATTGCTGAGCAGACCTGGCTCAGCCCATGCTTTGCTTTTGCATTTAGTGCTGAATCCAAAAGCCCAGGCTAAGACAGAAGCTAAGGAGCTTTTAGGTTTCTTTTGAAATATATAATTTTCATACCCAGGAAAATATTGTCAATAGACCTGTATTCATAATTCTAGAATTCTTTGAAAAATGCATTTTCTGACTTTGGGTCACTGTGGTTGTGGGTAAAATGTCCTACGGATTTGACAAGAGTCTAAAAAAATGAGATAAAGCAGAGACCACAGACCAGAAACTTGAAGGATTTTTAGGAGGTTTGTACAGACCATTATAGCTGAGTTGAAATAAACAAGTTTGAACCTGGAGAAATACTTGCTTTCAGTAATGTTGTTCTGTGATATCACAGAATCATAGGATGGTTTGGGTTGGGAGAGACCTTAAAGATCATCTAGTTCCAACCCTCCTGCCATGGGCAGGGACACCTTCCACTAGAGAGGTTGCTCCAAGCCCCATCTAACCTGTCCTTCACTGCTTCCAGGGATGGGACATCCACAGCTTCTCTGGGCAACCTGTGCCAGTGTCTCACCACTCACACATTGAAGAAGTTCTTCCTAATACCTAACCTAAATCTACCTTCTTTCAGTTTAAAACCATTACCCCTTGTCCAATCACTTTGTCATAACTAAACTCCCTCTCCATCTTCTTTGTAGGTTCCCTTTAGTTATTGGAAGGCTGCTTTAAGCAGCCTGGAGAAGAGAAGGCTCTGGGGAGATGTTATATAACACGGAATAAAAATCAGTTTCTACCAAGCCTAGCATTTGCACGGAGGCAGCTGCAGAGTTTGTGCTTTCCTTTGTCTCTGCCGTGCCATGCTTTCCTTGGCACAGGAGTTGTGGCAGGAGCAAGGGAGCACCAACCCTGTAATCCCAGGTCAGCAGCAAGCTCACCCCACATACATGGCCTGCAACATGGAGAGGGCACAGAACTGCTCCATTTAGAGTGTCCTTTGAGAGACACATTCTGCTGGGGTAGGGCTAGGGTGGGATGGTTGGAGTGCTCCTTCCTGTTTCTGACACCCAATTCCTGTTACATAGAATCATAGAATAGTTTGGGTTGGAAAGAACCTTCAAAGGTTTGCAAGGTTTGCAAGAAATCAAATAGAAAAAAAAAGGGGCACAAAATGGTTTGTTAGTTATAATGCTTTAGCACTCGTCTCTGGATCTAATTAAATGTCTAGGAGACCTCATAGAAGCCTTCCAGTATCTGAAGGGGCCTGTAGGGGTGCGGGGGACCGACTCTTCATTAGGGACTGTAGTGACAGGACAAGGGGTAACAGGTTCAAACTTAAACAGGAGAAGTTTAGATTGGATCTAAGGAAGAAATTCTTTCCTGTTAGGGTGGTGAGGCACTGGAATGGGTTGCCCAAGGAAGTTGTGAGTGCTCCATCCCTGGCAGTATTCAAGGCCATGTTAGATGAAGCCTTGGGTGGCATGGTTTAATGTGAGGTGTCCCTGCTTATGGCAGGAGGGTTGGAGTTAGATGATCTTAAGGTCCTTTCCAACCCTAACTATTCTATGATTCTATTATTCTGTTATTCTGTGACATAAACAAATGAATGAATAGTAGTTAGTAAAGGAGTGGGTTGTTCCTGGTGACTGTCATCTGTCCTGGATTGTCCTGATCAAAATGAGTAAAGGTGTAAATGCAGGAGACAGACATGTGATAACAAATAAAATAAAGAAGGCTAGCTTCATTTTATCTTGTCCTGCCATACAAATTAAACAAAATAAAACAAATTGGGGGGGGAAAGAAAAGAAAAAATACACTGCATTTATAGCAATTAATGTCTGCATCTGAAAGATTCAGGAGGTAGAGAAAGCATGATTTTGGACAGGTTCTCAGGGGAGCGACAGGTTTCAATATCAGAACAGAAGGGACATTTAGGAAACCAGCAGTGCTTGCTGCTTGAGGAAGCTGAGGTGCACCATGGGATTTTCTCTCTCCTTCAGCAAGAAGCAGACCATTGTCAGAAACTGAATACCACACTGACTTTAACAGTGGATTTGGCTCGCAGCTCCTTTGTTGTTTTTTAAAAACAAGATAATTATACTCCTATGTTGAAATGCCACAGCAAAAAGAAATTTGAAGCACAGACTTAGATACGACCAGCTTGTTAGTGGTGGGGTTTAGGAGTCTTATTTTTAACCCTCAGCTCCCATCCTTTTTTTTTTTTTAAATTTCTCCAGGGCATGTCATATATAGTGAAAAATCTCAATGGAGGCCCACAGGTATCACTGCTGTTTAGTCAGACTTCAAATTGGGCTCTAATGGTTTTAGATAGAAGAGCAGATGGAGAGGGTTTGTTCACTAGTCGGTGCCCTTGCCTCAGAGTTCATCTCAAGTTGTTTTCAGAAATTCTCACTTCATGCACATTACTTATTTATATCATCACTTTTCTTCGCACTTCATAGATAATTGCTACTTAATTGATACTGCCTTTATACAAGCCTCCACAATAGCAAGCAACAAGACACACTGCTAAATAGAGGAATCATTAATCTGTGTATATATTCTGGATTTCCTTTAAAGATGGGCTGGAAATAAGCAAAGTCATTAGTAGTTTGTTTGCAACAGTGTATTTATGAAAGCTCTATGGAAAATATGTCAACAGTCAGTATGTAACAGAGCAATTAACAAAGTACTTTTGTACTTTTGACTGTTAGCATGGGAGTAAACAGAAGCAGATGTGAAGTGTTTGTGCCGTTAGTATTCACAGACTGTTCTGACATATGCAAATACAACTAATGCTTACGGAGCTTGCAACCCTTATTGTACCATGACCTTACTTACCAAACCCTGGGACAGGGCTGCTACATTTGCACACTTTCCTAATAATTATTAACAATACCCAGATACAACCTTTTTGCTCTTAAAGCATTACCAACTGCAGTGGTAAAGCTTCACAGATAAATGTGTTGATAATGTTATGCATACATAAATTTAGACACTATATTTTTTCAGTGTAAATGCACAACAATTAATAAAGAAGCAATGAAAAATATGTACTGAAAAATAGAACAGGAATTACATCTGAAGTACTGGTTCAGACTTAATTATACAAGCCCAGTGAAGTTCAATAGGTAATACATGCATCACATTCTGTGTATTCAGTACAGAGTTCAAAATGAGACCTTTCAATGCCACAGTCTTAAAATACATATCTTGCTAAAGCAACTCCAGCCATACTGTTAAAATAGGATGCTGACACTGACAGTATTCTGTGCCCTGTAAAAAAAAAAAATACAAAACCAGATACTTGACCTAATAAAATCACCTGCATCCTGGGGAGATTAAAAAAAGAAGAAGGAAAAAAAAAAATGAAAAGGAAGGCTTCTTGTGTTCAGGTATTTTTCATGTGAACTATATATATGATATACCTGGAGTTACTACAGTGATTTTCAGTTTCAAGTACTATCTTAAACCAAGTTGTGTTACATAGATGACCATCAGATAAGATTTTATTTTCATATTTTCTGTTATATATATGTGTTTCCATAATAGGAATTAAACAAAGCTGAGTGAAACTACAGAATTTATGGTGATGTTTGGTGTTATTTACTACATGGAAAATGTTTTGACTAGAAAGAAAACAATTCCAAGAAAATATTGCCAAAACTGACTGGCCATCTCTTCAACCATGTTTCCTTGTGTGAAGGCAGAAACAATGTGCCCTAACCATACGGCATTTTTGTTACCTTTAAAAGCACAATTGCTCATGAAATTAAAATACTCTTTTGCAAGTGGATATGTGCTTGTTTCCATTTTCTTCCCCCACTGAAAATTAGTTTTAGCAGGTCACACCACAAAATACTGTGTTTCTCAACTGGACCCACAAAGGAGCATCTACTTGTTTTGGCTTTACGGGGGTAAAAGGCCTGTTGTGACATTAGCAGGGAGCAGAAGCTGGGATGCAGCACTCCCAAAAGATGCAGATGCAAGAGGACACTGAGCTGGGAGTCAGAGCAGTAGCTTTAGGGCCATCCACTTCAGTAACCTGCCCAGGACCTGGGTGAGGTGTTATTGCAGCTGGATGCCTAGGATGCTCTCCATCCCACTGTACTAATTTCAAATAATCTATGTTTCTGTATTTATTGTTGTAAAGAAAGTGTTTTATTGTATTACTGCTCTAACAGAATATTTTCCTTAAAATACTGCATTTGTGTACTTCATATTTCTTGACTTGTCAAGCTCATAGGGACAGGCTGTTTCTGAAGCCTTTGAGATACTTGGACACTTGGGAAAGCAGTCCCAGGAGATTTAATACCATGTTATGGACATGTGTTTTTTTCTTCTATTTCTTTCTTTTTTTGTCAAGTTGCTGATAATGTTTGAGGTACCTGGCAAGGTTATTTTTTCAGAAGGCTGATATGGATTTTCTAAATTTCTTCTGATTCAGGTTTATTGTTGTTGTTGGGGGGATGGGGGGGTTAGGGGGAAGTTGTTTGGGGTTGCTGTTTTTGTTGAGTTTTTTGTGGGTTTGACACCTGAAAATCACAGGTGTTACAACTAATTACAGACATTTATTTTCTCATTCAGAAAGCTATGTGAAATAATCATTATCACAGCTTTCCATTTTTCTTGGCTGCCTTCTTTAATTTGAAAAGATACCAGTCTCTAAATAAACAGCAGGCTGTGCAAAAACGGAGAGGAGGGATGTGATGGTTAGTAAAGTTGGTTAAAATAAATGCTATTCAGTATTACTTCATTATTCACTGCCTTATCCCTAAAATTGGATGACTGTCTGCCTTGCAGAAGCATTTTGAAGTAAATATTTATACTATAAGCAGTCAAGGATATTGTATATTATTGTAGGCTAATGACAAAACAAATACAGTAGATGAGTTTATCTGGGCCCTTTAGTCCCAATGTGCCCCAGGGGTTTGAGCTGTTCTACCAAGAACCAGGACTAAGAGTGACTTTCCTCCAAGTTTCTGGTTCATCTCATCAACTAGCTTATGTATGGCAATAATCACTTATCTGCAGCTGCAGGCGATCAACATTTTGTGCATAGAGTGTAGATTCCCCAGCCAAATTATGAGATAATGAAAATACATGTAATTACATGTTAGTATGCTAGTCTAAATAGAATTTACACTTGAGAGAAGGGGAAGAAGAAAAGATAGTAACAGGTGAATAAGAAAACAAAGACATGCATTATAGAAATGTTTCCTGATCTTGTTTATCAGCAAAATATACTCATTTATGCTGTTTCCCTAAATGTTATTTATGAATTAGAAAGTTAGATCTGTTTGAGGAAGTACTCAACAGCCCATGATTTCTACAATGTTTAGTTGAACATTTAGGGAGAAGAATAAAATTTGCACATTGTGATTGCTGATGCATTCTTGTACCAGTATAAAATTTCAAAGATTTTTCTTTGAATTTTAATATAAAAAGCCATACAATGATACTTTCTTAAATATTTTTATGTGTCCTGATATTAATTCCTTTAAAAGATTTGGATAGACCATCTTAAAAACCTGATGGGACCATGGGACCTGATAAAATCCATCCACGGGTCCTGAAGGAGCTGGCAAATGAAGTTGCTAAGCCACTGGCCATCATATTTGAGAGATCACGGCAGTCAGGTAAAGTTCCTGAAGACTGGAAAAAGGGAAATATAAAATCCATTTTCAAGAAGGGGAAAATGGATGACCTGAGGGATTACAGACCAGTCAGTCTCACCTCTGTGCCTGCCAAAATCTTGGAGCACGTTCTCCTGGAAGGCATGCTAAGGCACATGAAAAACAAGGTGCTTGGTGATAGCCAGCATGGCTTCACTAGGGGGAAATCCTGCCTGACTGATTTGGTGGCCTTCTACAATGGGGCTATGGAACTGATGGACAGGGGTAGAGCAGTTGATGTCATCTACCTGGATTTGTGCAAAGTGTTCAATACTGTCCCACACAACATCTTTGTCTCTAAACTGGAGAGACATCAATTTGATAGGTGGGGCACTCGGTGGATAAAGAACTGGTTGGATGGCCACACGCAAAGAGTTGTGGTCAATGGCTCAGTGTCCAGCTGGAAGCCAGTGACGAGTGGTGTCCCTCAGGGATCAGTGTTGGGACCAGTCTTGTTCAACATCTTTGTCACTGACATGGACATGAGTGAGATTGAGTGCACCCTCAGCAAGTTTGCCGATGACACCAAGCAGTGTGGTTCAGTGGATACGCTGGATGGCAGGAATGCCATCCAGAGGGACCTTGACACACTTGTGAGGTGGGCAGATGCCAACCTCATGAAGTTTAACCATGCCAAGTATAAGGTCCTACACCTGGGTGGGAGCAATCCCAGGCACAGCTACAGGTTGGGCAAAGAGGAGATTCAGAGCAGCCCTGTGGAGAAGGACTTGGGGGTGGTGGTCAATGAGAAACTGAACATGAGCCGACTGCAGTGTGCACTTGAAGCCCAGAAAGCAACTGTACCCTGGGCTGCATCAAAAGGAATGTGACCAGCAGGTCAAAGGAGGTGATCCTGCTCTTGTGAGACCTCACTTGGAGTATTGTGTGCAGTTCTGGTGTCCTCAACATAAAAAGGACATGGAGCTGTTGGAACAAGTCCAGAGGAGGGCCACCAGGATGATCAGGGGACTGGAGCACCTCACATATGAAGACAGGCTGAGAAAATTGAGGCTGTTTAGCCTGGGGAAGAGAAGGCTGCATGGAGACCTCATAGCAGCCTTCCAGTATCTGAAGGGGGCCTATAGGGATGCTGGGGATGGACTCTTCATTAGGGACTGTAGTGACAGGACAAGGGGTAACAGGTTCAAACTTAAACAGGAGAGGTTTAGATTGGATCTAAGGAAGAAATTCTTTACCGTGAGGGTGGTGAGGCACTGGAATGGGTTGCCCAGGGAGGTTGTGAGTGCTCCATCTCTGGCAGTGTTCAAGGCCAGGCTGGATGAAGCCTTACGTGGCACAACTTAGTGTGAGGTGTCCCTGCTTATGCAGGAGGGCTGGAACTAGATGATCTTAAGGTCCTTTCCAACCCTAACTATTCTATGATTCTATGGGTCTTACTTTTAAGGCCCCCGCTTTTTGTTGTTGTGTAGTGTACAATCCCAGGTCTCCTTGCCCTTGTGCCTTATTTGGGAGTGCCTCTGCAGTGTTGTCCAGAGTGGACAAGCCCAAATCCTTGCCTGGGAATGTTTCTCAGCCTGGATACTCAAGGCCTGTACTGTGAAGTGCCTGTATTATACAGGAAATCATGCATCAGACTTTTGGACACCTGTCAGGCATGGCTTACCATGTGGATCATGCGTGCTGTCCCCTATCCAGCGCGATGGCATGTAGGCTTTGAATGGGAAGCATCTTGTTAGGCTTAGAGAGGCAGCTGTGGCTCTGAATGTTAGTCGGTATAGCTTCTTTTTTCAGTTTCTCTTGAGCACTTTTTAAATGCGATATTATTTTAAGCTTTCACAAATTATTCTATTGCTGACAAATAGATTGTATTTCCTGAAAGAGGTGGTTTGGATTGAAATGCATACTCATTCCCAACACCTTGATCTGTCAACTGTTCTCCACCTAACCTCAAATTATTCTCATTTATGATTTCTTTTGTTGAAAAATGAAATTCATTATTTTGGAATGCTTAACTCTGGAAAGAGATCTGTTAATATAAATAATTATTAGTGAAATGGTTTCCCAAAGAAGCCTTTCTTATGTCATAAAACAGATGGCTTTGGTGACCAAATTCACACACACTGTTTATGGAGTTAATTTACACAGATATATTATTCTTAACTTTGCATTTATTTTTATATTTGAAATAGCAATCCTATAAATTTTATAGTAATGCATAGAAATTCTTGCTAACTTTTGTACTTTCATTAAATACATTTTCAGTGACTGATACTTCTCTTTACATTAACGAAACATCAAACAGTATAATTCATCGCTTCTAATTGTGTGAATACAGGATGAGATTATGCTCCTGCCTTTATTTATGACATAAAATATCTAGGAGTGCAGTAAAAGTCTTCATTATACAGCATGTTTCCCTGCAGCATAGAGACAGCCACAAAACAGATGTCTGGAGGCATCTTTGCAAGGATGAAGGTGGGAAGACAGATGAGACCATAGAGTAGCATACTATGGGGAGAGTGCTACAGAGCTTAGGAATTCTGTAAGAGGTTGCTTTCATACAGAAACTTTTTATTTATTATCAGGAACCTTAAACACATCAGACAGTGGTTTTAAAAGTACCTGCCTTTCCCCTAGTTCCTGTTATGATGAGTAAGAGCTTACCAAGCTCTGGTAAAAGCTTCATCATTGAATATTTTCATCAGGACTGGATATTCCTGAGTGATCAGCCAAAGCTCCACCGTGTCTGCTAGATTTGCAAGAGGAATTAGTTCCTCATTAAGCAGTGATGTTAGATGATTCTGTAGCCACGTCTGAGCACAGAGAAGATAGAAAAATGCTTTCTTTGTGGAAATTCCTTCAATTGCTCAGAGCCCATTCAGTGCTGTCCTCAAGCTGACTCTGAAAATCCATTAAAATGCACAAATGATGTGCAGATAACGGACAACTGTGAGCTTCATAGAGGAATTTGGGAGTGAGATGTGTTAAGCCTGGACTTTAGCTGTTAGCCTGACTAAACAGCAGGTCTCTTTGGTCCCTTCGGACCTCAGAGGCTTTTTTTTTAATTGGGGTATCAATATGCACATGGCTGTGTTGAGCAGTGGAAACATCACTGGTGCACACAGCCTCTGGAGACAAAGCTAGCCAGGGGATGAGAGTCTGTGTTACTGCCCCAAGATAAGAGCATCACCCTTGCTCAACTTGTGTGGATGTGCTTCTGGGCCTGCTGTGGCTGGAGTTCAGCAAGGAGCTCTGCATCCGCCAAAGACCCTTCTTTCATATGTCTGATGAGTATTTAATTGCTCCATATAAAGCATAATTGTTTCTACTGTTGTGAGGATAAAAGGACCCCAGCAGTCTCTTTTACTCTGATACCACTCTTGATGGTTACAAAGTTCAACTGCACCAAACATTCGAGGAGTGCTCTTTCAGGAACAATTTTTTTATTCTTTTAATTCTCAAATCTCCTCAGATTTTAGTTCAGGTGATGTTTGATTTTTCTTGCTAGTTCACCATTCACCCTCAACTTACCAGTTTCAGAGTAGCATGCATATATGTTATGTTCAACAAACTGATAGCGTCATAGATGTCAGTGTAAAGTATGGAAATGTATATCTTGTAAAATAGGTTTATAATATAAATTTATTTAAATGTATTGCTTATGAACAAAGGCAAGTTTCAGGACTTCTGATAGTTAAGTTAATAATAAAATACAATCAGAAATTTTACTGAGTCTCAAGCCGTGGATACAAGAAACAGATCCAACAGAATAACAAAATAAGTTTCTAGCCAAATAGTCTACTCAGACTTGTCTCATATGATGATCTATGCTTCTGCACCTTAGACACATTAAAAGGAAGCAAACTACCAGTACCTCTTTATCTTTACAGCTGGGGAACTGAGGTTCAAAAGGGTAATAAGACTTGCCCTTGTTCACAACACAGAGACTCCAAGTCTTCTGAATTTGTATTTCATAGTTCAAGCACCATTTTTCAGGATGCAGGTCTGGGGCAGAGCATGAGGCAAATCCACACCAACAAATTCAGCCTCTGTAATTCTGCTGACTAACCAAAAACATGTGTACTGAAGACTCCAAGTAGCACAATACATTAAAAATAAGCAGGGTGGGAGGGTAGGGATAAATCTTTTTCTTGCTAGAGTGTAGAGATTCAACCAAAAAATTCCTGCTGGTGGTATAAAAACATCATCCCTAGGAACCTGGTGTTGGAACATAGGAAACTCTGGCCCACAGATCACCTGGCTACTTGGATTCTGCAATTTAGCTTTGTGGGATTCTGCCCCATGCACCAAAGCAAGCAGGTGCATTGGCTACATTTGTCTTCCCCAAGCCTCCTACCTTCTGTTTTGCCAAAAGTTATAACCCCACCATGCTAGAAAAGAAAAAGACAGATGTGCACTCTTAATCCCAGCTGTGGCAGTTCGCAGTCCAGAATAATAGCACAGGCTTACCCTCATTTGTGGTTTAAACCACATGCAGAACTGTCTTAACTTCAAGCCTTAAATATTGCCTTTTGACATCCCTACTATGAAGACAGTAAATGCCATAAATTGGACAAAGCTGCAAGCTGGGGCAGTATTGTATTTACTCCAAAAAACAGGTGAAGTTAGTGAACATGTGTATAAATTGAATATTTTCCAGCCAACCGAGACAAATTCAAGCATCTGACAGAACCAGCAAAGCTGTTATTCCCAGAAACATCTGGAGTCCAAGGGAAGTCCCAGAAGATTACAAGAATAAAACAGTAGTGACCATCTCTAAAAATGAGGGGAAAGAAGTTGTAAAATTAGAAAACTAGTTACAAACAGTCATTTTTCCTTCAGGGATAAAAAGAGTTGTAGGCACAAATAAGCAAGCAAATGATAAGTAAATAGCTAAAAATAATGAAGAACAGTAACAACCAGTATGAATTTGTCAAAACCAAATCAAGTCAAACAATTTTAATTGCCCTGTAGCACAATATGACAACATAAAATAGAAGAGTACAGCAGAGAAACTTGGATGTCATATATCATATCCTGAATTTAGGATGGCTTTTTGAAACTTCACATACTAATCTTAAAAGCAAGATAGGAAAACATACCTTTTATGAAACTGCTGTGTGATGAGTGAAAAGATTTACTCAGAGAGTATTTATTAGTGGTTCACTGTCAGGATTAGAAGGATGCATGGAGGGGGTTTGCACAGGTGTCTGTCTTGTTCTGTTGTTTTTCAGTATTTTTGTTAATGACCTGGATGATAGGAAAGAGAGGTTGCTTATTAACTCTGCAGACCACACTGTGCTAGAAGTGCTGTAAAGACACTGGACAACAGGAGCAAGAATTCAAGTGTGTGTTGACAAATTAGAAATACGGTGGTAATACCATGTTTTTACAGAGTTCAGTGTCCACTTTCACACCTGTTAAAGCTCATTATTATTGTTATTAAAATCAGAACCATTCTCTCACGCAGATTGTTCACTGAAGATGTCCGTGCTTCCAGCACAGAATAGAAGCTATTCCTGTACCCTGAAACGACTGTGGAGTTGTAGTCAAAAGGCATGAGTATTTTATGAATTAAGACTTCAGATAATTTTCTCAATCTTTGATAATTTCATATTCCAAGTCAAAATAAAACTCTCTAGACTATGTCTGTAGGAGTATGTGAAGCTAAATGGCATAAATTCAGCCTCACGCCTCAGTGCCTCAGTGCATACCTTGGGTATAAATACTCTTTCATAAAGGCCTACTGTACAGCATCACTAAATTATATAAATTTGATTAATGTGGAATCAGTATGGGTTCAATTTAGCAACTTGACAAACCTTGGCACCATGCTACATACATTATTTGTATCATACTGTTCTAAGAAACATGCTTTTTAAAAATAATTCACTTAAGTAACGTGAATCACCAGTCTGAAAATAAATACAGAGCCTCTCAGTGGGTCCTTGATGCCTCCATTTTCATTAGGAACTTTAACATTTATCTCTTTGTTTTATGCCTGTTACATAGAATTACAGTCCCCCCTGGAGACATTAGATTAGGGATTATAAAATCAATGTGGTGTAAAACCATTGTTCCAGCACTTTCAAACCATCCTCACAGAATGAGAAAAGGGCAGCTGGACCCTGACCCACTGTGTGGGACAACACTGCCCAGCTGAATGATCTCTTCAGGAACTGCTAACTTGACAGCCTGTGTAAAGTTAGATAAGGGGTGATAATAGTGTTCAGTGACATATAAATAATTATTCAACTCACCAAGCAAGGTAGCACTGCACACTGCAGAACCTAAATCAGACAGCTCAGTACGAGCCACAAATCGCTGGATTCACTGATGGTTTGTTCAGCTTAATTAAGACTCCAGACTTAGTCAAGTATAGTTGGCTTCCCTTAAAACAAACAACTAGAACTAGCAGCATCTGGAAGGATTACATCCTCACAAGGTTTTCATACTCCTATGTACACAAATACTTTATTTTGCTGTCATATAAACATTAATTTTAAATTCAGTGTCTACATCTGTACACATTGTGCTTGAGAGATGACTGAAAAGACCAGCTCAAAATAACTGCTCACTCACAAAACAAGTGTAGGCTGAAATCTTTATTAAGGTAAATAATAGTGCTGCTTTTTTAACCCACCAGATCACACAGCATGGTGCATCTTGTCTATTCAGCTTTGAAAAAGGGAAAAAGTGGTAAATTACGCCATGGAAAAACATACTCTTACAGTCCTAATGTGCATAACAAAGAGGTTTTGAAAATTCAGATGGTTCATATGAACATATGCTCATCCAAAACCAGTATAAAAAAAAAAAAACTATTACTCTGAAAGCCATTCAATACTTCTGTGAATCTTTACTGACCTGAGCTTAGACATAAGCTCTTTCAAATAACACAATTTATTTCTGTTACCAATGGCTAAAATCATCACTAATCCAACAGCAGAGTTAAGAGTATATTCTAGCAATGTCAACAGTTTCCAGATATCCAAAAATCTACAACAGTTTACAAGAAGTGTGGAGAGGGACTTTTTACAAGGACATGCAGTGACAGGTGAAGGTGTCATGGTTGTAAACTGAAAGAGGGGAGACTTAGATTAGATATTAAGCAGAAGTTCTTTATTGCAAGGGTCATGAGACATTGGAACAGGTTGCCCAGAGAAGTTGGTGCATGTTGTCTCAAGTGTGAGAGACAAAAAAATAAGGATACATACTGTTTCAATACCAGAATAATTATCTCATAAAGATGGCTTGGTATTTTTTACGTAGTGAATTTGGTTTCATTATAGCAACTCAGAATGTTTTAAAATTTAATTTAAAACATCCATTTGCATTTTTAATAACACAGATGTATTATACTAACCAATACAGTGCTTAGAAAAACAGACATCAATGTTATTGTTTAGGGTAACATTACATTTGAGAGGTATTGCAGTGAAAGTCTAAACATCGCATGCATTTTTAATTAAAATTCTTTTTTCAATAAGAGCAACAAGAGAGCAACTGCTCATTTTTCAGTCTCTCTAGTTTAAAAGGGAGCTACTGCAATGGTAACATTTTTCCTATTATTTTATGTTGGCAATTTTCATTCAAAAAGCTGTAGGTTCAGAACAGATATAAAAAAGTACATTCTTTAAGCTTTGACTGCAATAGGGGAAGCCAAGCTGGACAGAAAAGTGTCAATGCTCCTGCTATTAGTGACCAGCCAAAGCCTGGCCACTGCTTGTAATGGCTTTCTCACAAGGGCATTTTCACTTGAAACATGCTTGCAATAAAAATGAAGAGGTTAGGCAGCTGCGATGAGAAGTGACTCACCTTGTGCTGCCTCTCCTGTTCTCTGCATAAACCCCAGACACGTGCTCCCACTATGCTTGTTAGAGTGGAGGGTGACCCGGTCTCTAGGCTCTCCTGCAGGCAACTGCTCACCACAAGGAAAGGGCTTTAAAGCCGCAAGTGACAGATAAGTATTGAGCTTCTTATTGAACCTTTGAAAATCCTCTGAACATTTTTGTTTCACAAAACAGTGACATATGCATCTTCTTGCTTCTCGCAACCTGTTTTTCTTCACAGTGACTTTCAAATCCAGTGAAGTATGTTCCTTTTTCTCAATATAAGTTAAAGAATCAGAAATACGTTTTGCACATGAAGGAAATAATATAATTTTTCTCTATTATCCAAAAATACAGCTAACTTTTCCTGAGAGCTGTATGCCTTAATACAATAAATTACAGTTACTTCAGCTTGTTATTACCAGAAAGAAATATAGCTGTCCACTGTGGTGAAGTCAGCTTTTATGCCCTAAGTTCAAACTTACACCTTCATAACTCCAACTCTCTCAACACTTGATGTCTCAGTCAGGAAAGGATCCTGGAGTAGACCTAGATTGTACTGTAGGCACTAGTGTGGGTAGGATGAAAGCCATAGATGAGGTACTATGTTTGCAGATTGCAGGAATACAGTTGCGTATACAAGTCATCACAATATTTAGACCCCAAACTAGCCAGATCTGTTAAAACAAAATTCATGCCCAAACAAGACAGATAATGGGATAATTAGTTTATGTTTCAGAGGTATCACGGCTTTCCTTCACTTTCACCAGTGAGGTTCCTCAGGCAATAAACATGCAGAGATGCCCCAGTTGATGAAGAAACCTGAACTCACATGTCCTGCTTTCAAGGAAGACAACTAAAGCATTAGAGTCTAGGCTATTTTCTAGTGAAACTTCACCTTTTCTCCCAGAATGAGCCAAGTCCAGGAGAATATAAAACAAAAAATCTGTGCACACCAGTATAACCTCTCTTTCAGCACGTTAGCATGGAGACAATGTCACCTCTACATGGTGATACAGCTCCCAGTCCGAATTTAGCCCCATTCCTGCAGCTTGGAGCAGGGACAGGAGCTCAGTTTGGTCTTACTTTCCACATGGATGTGCCCTGTGTTCAACAAAAACCACTTTTTTTGTGAATTTAACTATGAGATTTTTAGTTTGAAAAATAATACTTCTATCTCATACCTTTTTTACAATGAGAGCTGAAGGCAAGGAGGATAAGAACCAGTAAGTTAAGGAAGAATACAGGACTGAAACTCTCAGTCCTGCTAAGCAGCTGTCTATAGTTCTATTTTCTCCTGTGAATCTGCTGGATGCCAAAATCCTTTGTGTAAGTCCTTAATATTTTAGAGAAAGGAAAAAATGTTAAAGGAGTTTTAGTTAAAGAACATCAATGGGCTTTGAATGGAGATTTTGTCTAATATACTGACTTGCCATATGCAAAGAATCTTATACAGCACCCAGCTTCAACAGGCATATATGTGATACTTAATTTGAAATTTTTTCCTATTTTCCTTTCCTTTTCATTTTTTATTCTCTTGTTTCTGTTTTAACGGGAGATCAACAATTTTAAAAGGGAAGGGATAAAGAAACTTTAGAGATGAGACATTAAGGACAAAGGAAAAGCACATTAAAACCAAAATGTCCCAGAAGTTGTTTGCTCTAGGTTGAACTATATTCTCTCATACAATTCCCATTTCATTATAGTCTATATTATTAAAGTTACTTAGTACAACATAAAAGCATGTGCATCCTCTAATAATAGACTCACATAAAGTCTATATAATGTGACAACTTCCCATGGCTAACACTGGAAATCAATCTCTACATGCACTGAATAATTTGGATTTCCTATTTTTAAATTAAAAAAATAATAATGGGGATTCCTACTCACACATTATTTTACAGCTTTATTAATATTACCTACACAATGTGTTGAAAAAGATTCTGAGCAATGGTTCATAGTAAAAAATTTTTTTATCCAAAACACTGAGTTCCAAGGTTCCAAGAAAAACAAATATTTGGTAACACATTGTTCTGTGATATAGTCTACCCTCTAAAAGGGAGACAAACAGCTGCTGAGAAAGATAAAACCACATGGTAATTAACAAACAGAGGGGTATCAACATAAAATGCAGATACAAAAATTGTGATTGGTTTCTGAAAGTCGCACACAGGCTGCATAATTGTCACGATGTACATAATTTTGTTAAGATCTTCAGCAGACAGTCATCATTTTGATGTATTGCTAAGTTTATAAAAAATGCCTCATGAATGTCAGAAATTCAGTCTTTAAAATAGCAAATTTGTTGATGAAGGATGTTTCATTCTCTGAAACTTCTTGTCTCATCTCTGCCACATAAAAATGAATGGCAAGAGTTTACCTCATGTACATAGAGATAACAATTTAAACTTTAAAGAGGAAAAAGAAGCGCGTAAACCAAATCATGAACTCTAGCAAAGCTGCACCAGTCAGAGCTGAATAGCCAGAGACACCCAAATATCACTGCATCTTCTAAGCAAACAAAAAGCACTGATTCCCACCAATGTCAGCTTTGTATTAATGACACCAATTCTGCTGTTCATCAAAGGATGGCGTTGGTTTGCACTGAAATAACCTTGGGGACCATCAGTCAGGAAATTCCAGTGACCTGGAGATGGGCGAGAGCAGGGATGGGCATGGAGTCATGGTCAGGCCAGAACCACCATTATGTTTGTCAGACTCTGGGCCATGGCAGCCAGGCTGCCTTCATGCCCCAGACCTTTGCTTTCCACTGATCACCTGCTGCTCTGCATTGTAGTGGGGAGGGAAGGTTTTGACCTCTGGGAAGAAGACAAGGGAATGTAATGCTTCATATCTCATTTCTGCAATGAAACAGGGAATTGTTGCAAGCAATACTTATTTCCACTTGACATCTTCCGGAAAAACAAAATGGTTCTGAAGCTCAGTGAGGGTTGTGTGGGGCAGCCAGCAGACAGCCACTAACACCATGGGAAGATTTTTCCCTAGGAAAAACATGCCTTGAACCCCAAGACATGCTGATGGGAACATGGCAGCCTATCCCATGGAAAGGTCAAAACACGTCACTTCCCTCCTGTGGGAGCCTCTGCAGTGCTGTCAACTGCATCTTGCATATAGCAATCCCACCTAATGGAGTGAAATCCTCAACAAATGGAAATGTTTACACTTGGCATCATGATGATAAAGGGATGGGTCAGGGAGGCCATGCCTTGTCTGAGAGGAAAAGGCAAAGGAGGCTTCATCTCCTTACCTACTTTTTTGAATAGTAGGTGGAAGGACAAACACACAATGGCTCTTAAAGGTTACTTTCACCAGTAATACAGTTATTTCCAGCAGGGGACAGTATGTGCTAGAATAAAGCAGTACGTGCCTAATTATACAATTACACCCACACAACCCCGTCACCCCATCTTTGCAATTTTCATCTGAGAAGACAAGCAGAGCTTGAATACAGCATGGTTTGATGCTGGGTGCAAAAACTCTCGCATAGTCTGTATCCTCAGATTCTGAGTTTTTATGTGTGCAAACGTGGCCTAAAACCTCAGCCAAACCCTTAGATACACTACAATTTTAAATGCATACATTTAAATTAAAGTGTATCTTTTACTGCATGAACAAGACATGCAATGATTGTGTGAATCTTTGAGACTTGATATGGCTACAAGAGCTCAAATATCAAAGACAAAACTGCATCAGATTTTATCAGTGAAGGATACACCCTTCATAAACAGATCAAGGAAAGAGGTGATCTGTAAACGTTGCCTGAAAGAAGTGTTAGAATGCAATTGTGATGCATCAGAAAAAGGAAATTCAAAGAAAAAGGAGAATGCATGACTAATACAAGATGTAAATATGTATAAGGGGTGAGATAAAATTAAAATTATTTTATATTCATTATTTCACTGTGGAAATGTTTGTTTTTACTTTGAGTGAAACTAAATATTTTATTAAAATTGGAAGACTATATATACTTACATTGACTCAGTCATAACACTATACTAGATTCTTAGCCTGTATCTGTGTTCTAGGATATATTTTGTATTTAAATACAATCTGCATATTCTGAAGAGTCAGATGTCATGCTCTCCAGGGGTTATTTGGATCATGCATGTTCCTGAATTAATGTAAACCACAGCTACACTAAACTTATTGAAAATATTTAGACATGCAAAACTACACAATGAAGTTGCACACTGGTAAACTTATTAGATTTGGGCACAAGACTGGATCCAAGACCATCTCAAGTGAATATACAAAAATGTGACTGTGTAAAACTAACATTTTAAGTGTCATGGAAGATGTAGTTAGTGAAGCAGTCATAGGATAGATTGTGCTTTTACTTATGGAGCACACATAGGGGCTGCTGGTGGTTGCCCTGAACAGGTAAAGCTTCTGCACCTCTTTCTTTTTGGACCCAAGAATGCCAGATTATGAAAGGGCAGACAGGCTATTCCATTTTAATCCCACTGGTAATTTACTAGCTAATACTTGTAATTCTCCCTTCAAGGGTGAGAAAGTATGCTAGTGAATATTAACAATATTTGGTTTATCTGTGCTTCTGAACACAGATTGCTCTGCATGAAAAAGGTCAGACCACCAAAATGACAGTTTCAAGGACATTCAATATAGATTGCTACTTCACAGGTAAAGCAGCAAAAGCATGTTGGTGTTCAGCTCAAATGCCAACCACAGCAAGCTTCAGATTTCAAATCTGTGATATTATTTATGAGGAGCAACAGATACGATGAAACTGAATCCTCTCCACTGAAAACTAAAATGGAGAGACTTCCATATCTCAGCCCACAATTTGAAACTCTCTCTCTCTGACCCAATGTATGCTACTTATTTCTTCATAATTGACCACAACAGTGGTAGTTGGGTTCTTGCAGCCACCAGAATGTAAGATCCAGTATCTTACACATATATGCTAACACATATATGCACATAAAAAGCAAGATAAAAATTGTCCCATATACTTCCATAGCTGCTAAGTGTGATATCCTTTTTTGAAATATGGTGGCTTATTTGAAATGTGGCTGCCTCCATATGTGTGTTCCTACAGGCCTGAAAAGTATAATGCACTTCCTTAAAATATATTTACTTAGACATCCATGAAAGGTTTTTCTGAGGAAATAATGTCTATGTCACAGGGAAACTCAAAAGCCCTGTTCCTGAAGCTTCATCCCTTGTATGTTTGGTTTCACTTTGGAAATGATGTACCTTGTAGACACTCTAGGCCCCAACATAAGCCAGAGGCCAAAGAAAAGGACAACCCTGAGCAAATAGAGCTAAATGTATTCAAGTAAACACATGGATTCAAACTTGGAGGTGGGGGAACTTTGCAAACCCATGCCAGCCTGTTAATCTGGCTCACCAGATTCATCACCTTAGAGAATTCTGTGCTTGCTTCATGGACAGTATTTCAGCCTGGGTTTTTTTTTTTTTTCACTGCACCAGTATTTTTCAAAGAAATGGAAGATTCTTGCTATTTAATCATACATTTGAAAGATTCAAGTTGAACATAGACTATATCATGGATTTTCAGTTGAACTTAGTATTTCTACAGTCATATACATCTTGGCATTCTAAAAAATCATAGGTTGTAGACACCATAATCTAACCATGCTTTTCCTAAACACCAAAAATTTGTCATAAGTATCCTGATACTGTGCAGCTAAAACTAGAGGGAACTTTTGCACAAACTCAGACAAGTTGTGGATCATCCTACTGCCAACAAGACTTAGAGTCACCTTTGAATTTCATATCTGGAACGCAATAACCAAAATGAGGATTTCAGGAATATTAATTTGAAATTGTACATCAAAGTTGTTAGCCTCAAATCTTTTCGAGGCTGAAGCAATGTTAAAAAGCACAGTATACACAAGTTTCCTTTCTTCCTACGCCCCAGCCAAATGCACACATCTGCTTGGATATGAAATTCCAGCAAATAATCTGACAACACAAACACGAGCCCTTTAAATGTTTAAAATATCCCGATTACAACAGTATTAAATGTGTCCCTTTACTTGGAAACTCTGGTCTTGACAGGGACTAAAATGACTCTAAACCTCATCCCTTTTTCAGGCAGAATTTCCTAGCTCCTGCTGTGTGGCATCTACCACTAATCTGACATGCCAGAACAGTGGCAGAACAAAGAGGAAACCATTGTAAATGTATTTATTTCCTAAATCTGCATAAAATGAGTATTTTAGGGATGCACTATTCAACATCTGACTGCAAAGTTTTGTCACTCCTAATCAGTCTTCAGTGGAGAATTTTATCAGTAAATGCAGAAAGAAACAGTTGCATTTTGTAACTTCATCTGGAGGTAATAAAGTGTGGGTCTGTCTGTATGGGGAAGCTACAATAAAATATGTCAGGGCATGAATTTCAAGCACAATAACTGCTGTGCTCTGGGTCTCTATGTAGATGCTCTTCAACACTAAGACTTCAGGGTTTTATTTCCAGTTTAACTTAATCCATTTTCACAGTGGACTCCTACAGAGGAATTAGTGTCCACACAGATAACTATTTCTTAAAGGTATTCCAAGATATTTTCCAACTAGACAAACACTAATTGTTAATATATTTAAAAATATATGTTTCCCCATAGTAGTAAAATAACAAACCTGAGTACTTTTTCAGAGGAAATTAGAGTTCCTCAGAGACTAAATCACCCCCATCTGCTGTTTTGCAACGCATTTTGTACGGCAGCCTCTCCTACTTAGACATGCTAAAACAGTGCATGAACAAAGAGCAACTCTGGCACATGCATACATTTCCCAAATTTACATAAAATTAGAATTTCCAGAATGCATAATGTGCCAGCCATCTCAAAGTATTGTTAGTCTGACTTGTCTTTGAACAGGGTTGGCACAGTATCGATTATATATGAAAAAGGCTGTTACTTTTGCTGTAGTACATGCTGTATTGCAGAAAATGTCACTAAAATTTAAAACATGTGCCAGACTGCTTGTATAAAGTGGCATGCAGAAAGCAGGCATGTTCTCTTTTCTCACTTAGGAATTAATTTACTCACCAAGTTTTTGATTTTCCATGCCTGAAAAATGTGAATGTAAGCAGTCAGCCACTTTCCCTGAAGCAGGTATTCATTTCATTGACCAGAAAGGCTTACATGCTGTCCATGAAGATGGGGATAAGCAATGAATCACATCACTTCTCTTACTTGGGCCATTTCAGATACAAATATTATTATGATGCTACTCTGTTGCTTAGTGTCAGAATTTTAACATAATTTACAATATCTAGAAATTTAATCCACAGCATGAATTGCTCCAGGTCTGGCCTAATGAGTATTACTGGTATATCGCATCTTTATTGCTGTTATTTCTAAGACAGATATGTGAGAAGAGGGAGTACACAGAGAAAGCATTTCCCTCCATTAGAAGAAGAGCAAGGTAGCCCAAATTATATCCTGTCAGCTGAGGGTATAGCGTGAGATTTATTAGGAAAAGGTTTCTCTATATTTCAAGTTTAAACAACATTATCAAAACACTGTAGATTTTGTGGGAACTCACACTGAGGGGAAAAGAATATGAATGCAGTGAACACTGTTTGAAAATATTCATTTTACTGATATTATTAGGAAAGGGAAAACTGCACTTGGAGAAAAATTGCCCCAGCATATATTAAAAAGGCACCCTGACTTTTTTTTTAGAAATTCTTAGAGCAATGAATCAGAAAACATCAGCAGTGTTCAAAACTGCTCCCAAAAAGAATCTCACTGTTTCTTGAAGTATCTTGCTCTGAATTGTACCAAGAAATGCTAATTCAGCTCTTGATATTCCGTTCTTATTCTATTAAGAGAGTAAGAGTTTCCAGATATGACATATGACTAGGTTCATTTAGCACTTTTCATGGTACAAAAATGCCATGGTATAGAAATGTAAAGAAAAAAAAAAAACAAACAAAAAACCAAACCAATAAATCAAGATTCCTCTTTTTTGTTTGTAAATTTTCCCATTAAGCCTAGGGGACAGGATATCAATTTCAGATGCTAGGTGTTAATCAGACGACAGTGGGCTAATGGAGTATCTCACAGCATCTTGTTATGTGTGAACTCAACATTCCTGTTATTGATACTCAGCAGCCGTTGCTCAGTAGAGTTTGAGAACAGCTGGGAAATTGTTTTTGCAGGCTCCAGCTCTTCTGAGGAATTTCTGTACCTCTCTCTTGTTCTTCAGTTCCAAACTAATAAATAGATCTAATTATTCATTTAGTTTCAGTGACTGAAAAACATTTCTTAGTACATATAAAATATATTTGGTTTGGAGGTTTGTTTTTTTTTCTCAGTTTTGCCCATGTAATGCTACTGTAGATTCATTCCCTGGTCATATGCCATAAATATTTATCTTTGAGGTTAAAACCTTGAGACTAAAAGAACTTGCAGAGACATTATGCAGACATGTTGCTTACCAAATAACCTTTAAAATCAGCACACTTTCACTCTGTTTACCTGTTAATCATGGCAAGAGTTTGGGGTCTAGGGACTTCTGTTGTTGATTTGTTTGCTTACTTTTGCATTGACAAACTTTTATATTAGTGAAAAGAACTCAGACAGTCAAAGAAATTGAATATCTGGGGAGTCTTCTGTTTGTCTTTTTTAATTTTTACTTTTTTTTTTCACCAGTCCCAACCTAGCTGCGGACAAATGTTTTTCTAAAGATGCTTTATGAATAAACAGGGTATGTAATAAGCAACCATTATGCATGATTTCCACACTCATGTGGAAAACCCCCATAGCTAACTTTTCCAACATGTCTGCATGTGTTTTATACAGTGAAATATTGATTTTTCCTTACAGAGAGCATTACAGTGCGAAACTAAACATCTGACTTGATAAAAACTGGAATTACCTTCAAAGCCACAGCCCATGTGTTGTATTTCCAATTTAAAGCAGACGTTTGAAGTACATGGATGCCTGGGTGAAATGTTCCTGAATATGCATGAAACCTGCATTACAGAATCCAAAACTATTTGTATAAGCATGCTGCTTGGATAAGTCATGTTGTGGACTAGACACCATTAGCACAGAGTTACAAATGTACCTTTAGAGGCATTGCTATCTGAGTCACCACTGTAAGAACTAGGTATTGCTGTAAGAAGCACATACATATTAGGACACAAGTACCATCCCAGGACCAGTAGTTCGCCCAGCCTGTCAAGTTATGTTGAATGTACAGCACAGAGTTCTTTCCAAGTGCTGTAGGAACCAAAGAAAGTCTAGAAACATGAAAAAAAATGAGTAAGCCCATCTCGACCTAATTGCTTTCTTGGACAGACAGCAGAGTGCCTGTGGTATCTTAAGCTATTTTATCTGAGTTTTAACACAACCTCAAGCATTGGCTTACCATTCAGGTATGGTAACCTGCTACTTCTCTGCTATGCTCTTGTGTTGAATTACTGTTATTGTGTTTTTAAAAGACTGACAGGTGATGGAACTACCCTATAATGGCTTCATGGAGAGAAGGATTCAAGTGCAGAAATAGATTCTGGTTTGCTTAGGCTACTTCAATGTATTGGTGCCAGTAGTATTGGCCTGGAGGAAGAGAATTCATGATGTTCTAGAAACTCAAAAGTTGAAGCCTGAGGTGCAAAACAATGAGGTGCTGCAGTCGCAACTGAACCTGCATATATGTGTGGTTTCAAAATTAAATGCTGGACTTTATGACTAGTGGGAGAACTGAAGAAACAGGCATCAGACTTCTCTTTGATCATCAACCACCATCTGCGTGAGCAGCAGTGCTGGATCACTGTTACCCTGTGATACTTTGTAGCCGAATAACTGTCAGGATTCTGAAACCATCAACCTGAGATCTGCTCCCCTTTACCACAAGTGACTCTCCCTTGCTATTTCAATACCCATAGGACTTCATAGAATCACAGAATCACAGAATAATTTGGGTTGGAAAGTACCTTAAGATCGTGTAGTTCCAACCCGCCTACCATGGGCAGGGACACCTCATGCTAAACCATGTCAATCAAGCCTCTGTTCAACCTTGCCTTGAACACTGGCCAGGGATGGAGCATTCACAGCTTTCCTGGGCAACCTGTTCCAGTGCCTCACCACCCTCACAGGAAAGAATTTCTTCCTTAGATCCAATCTAAACCTCTCCTGTTTAAGTTTAAACCCGTTACCCCTTGTCCTGTCACTACAGTCCCTAATGAAGAGTCCATCCCCAGCATATCTATAGGCTCCCCTTCAGATACTGGAAGGCTGCTATGAGGTCTCCACGCAGCCTTCACTTCTCCTGGCTGAACAGCCCCAGATTTCTCAGACTGTCTTTGTATGTGAGAGGCTCCAGTCCCCTGATCATCTTTGTGGCCCTCCTTGGACTTGTTCCAACAGTTCCATGTCCTTTTTATGTTGAGGACAGCAGAACTGCACACAATACTCCAAGTGAGCTCTCATGAGAGCAGAGTAGAAGGGCAGGATCGTCTCCTTCAACCTGCTGGTCACGCTGCTTTTGATGCAGCCCAGGATACCATTGGCTTCATCTTTGAATGACCAACATTTCCTGGCTAAAACCAAAATGCTGTACTGCACAGAGATTCTTAGCATCCAAGTGTGGGTGAAAATACCTTTTTTCGTCTCAGCTGTGAAAAGAACTGGAGGCACAGCCTCTGCCTTGGCCTCCTGTGTACACACCAGGGAAGCTTGGCAGCTACTAGGGCACAGGTATATCATATCCCTAATGGAGGTAGCCAGCATAGGGGCCCCAGGCGTTTATGTTTGATTTTTAGACATGGATGGAGTCATTCTTTCAAAAGACACTGTATTAAACCAGCTCAATGCTATTACAGCGTGTAAATATTTTTTACTCTTCCTCTGCAATATATGTTGGAAGTGTGGTTGTAATATTGACCTGAAATAAGGAATCATCTTGAAAAGACTGAGGAAGACTGACCTAGAACACAAAGAGGTTATTAATGCTTTTGAAAAATATACGACCTGAGCTGCAGTCAATAACCACTGAGGCAATTAATAAAGAGCAAGGCTAACAATATATTTGCATTCTCTTTGTGTACAAAATGTAACTGAATAGGCATAAAATCCATCCATTGTCTTTCTCTTCCTGTGATTGTGATGGAAAGGAGATGAATGGATTTAAGAGTGGTTTCCTATAGAGTGGTGGTCTTGTACAGTATCCCATTAACATTACAGAATAGGTTTGGTACTGCAATGAATTATCTAGACATGAAGCTCTGTATGTACTTCTCTATCACTCATTTAGCGTATGTGACTAGACTTGCATACAAACGCACCAACTTCCCATAGAAATTAAACAGAAAATGTGGTTACTTCTGTAAATTCTTTCTCTAGGAAAGCTGGAATCCTGAAGGTTTTAAAAATACCCATTTTCAGGAAGGTAAAATATTTTTTCCCTTAGGCCTTTAAAGCATTTATTTTGAATTGTTTACTTGATAATGTTACATAGCACTAAATCTCTCACTTTACATTAGATTGTTGGGATTCATGCTGACAGCTGATTTTAAATTGCTGCTGAAAAGGCAGATTTCCCTTCTCCCCACAGCCCTGTCTGTGTGTTTCCTCCCTACCTCCATGCTGGATCATCCTTTTGAGCAGTTAGTTAAATTCAGTTAGCAACTTATTTCTTTTTCTGACATTCCAGGTAGAACCTGGTCTGAGCACAGTTCATGTCACATAAGTAGATAGGTAGATGTGTGCAAACCAAATCTAGTTTTCTTTATTCATATTCCTAGGGAAGTTATTAACTCAGGCATATGTAGTTACACCATTTCAAAGCTAGAGTTGTATTTCAGGGCAAATATATATCTGTTTGTACATACCTTGAATGGTGCACTCCCAAGCAAGTTTTAAAGTTGTTTTACAGTAACAAAGATTAACCCTAGGGATTTGCCAAAATAAACACAAAATCAAACAGCAGTAGACCTTTCTGATAGCCAGTCGCTGAGCACCTGTTGATGTGGGTCCCGGGCTGAAAGTCTGGGTGGGAAAGCATAAATGGATCACAGTATGCATCATAAAGTACAGTATTTCAGTTACAGGTGACAAAAAGACTTGCCACAGTTGTTCTGTGCTTCAGTATTTCAATTATCTTACAGTTTAATTTTCTCTTTACTGAAAAGACAGCTAAAAGAAGATAAAAGCTATAGAGTGAAAAAATATTGGGATGCATAAACAAAGCTATTCTGAGTTGTTCTGAGCAGCCTTATTGAATTTGGCCTGATGCATTGAACATTCCTTTGTCTACATTGTAAGTTTATTATTTAAAAAATGTCATCAAATGCTACATTCAACAATGTACTTTTTTGTCTGTGAAGCAACAAAAATCTCTGGGGAAAAAAAAATAGCATAGAGAGAAATCAGGTCCTTCCTTGAGCAAAAAAGATTGCCAAGAAAAAAGTGCCCAACCACAGATTCTGAGGATCTGTTCATTGAGCACAGTTTTCCCCATACAAATACCTGCTTGATCTTCCATCAAGCTCTTTTCTGTCTTATTTCCAATTTCTATAAACTGCATTTTGCATACTTTAAAGGTGGTGACAAAGAAAATCATATTTTAGAATCTCTAGGAGGCAGGATTAATGAACAGCTTAACCTCAGCTCCTTTGAATGGGCATTTATCGATCCTCACAATAACATAAAGAAGTGAATGATGAAGAATTCACTTATTCACTTTGTCTAGCTCACTTCTCTGGTGTGGTGGACTAAAAAGGGTTGAGGCTAATGGTTGTGAGACTGTGAAGGTAATATATGAGACCTAAGAAACTTGTGTCGTTTAACATGCCAGGCATTCTTAGTGTCCTCTTACGTTCTTACTTTTGCAGTTAGCAAATTTAGGTGCAAATACACTATTTTAAAATGCAGAATTTGAATAAATTCTCACAAGAAAATTATGTGCTCACTTCACAAAGTCAAAAGCTTTTTTTTATTTATTTCTCACTGACGACTCAGCTTGACTGTGTTGGACATTTAAAATTCAATTGTGTTCTTCCTGCCAAATCTACTACATAAGCATTAGCAAAAATGATTTGGAAGCCACAGATCTGTACAGGCTTAGCTGTTATTCCTAATGTGACCATAACTATAGCATCGAGATGGAGTACTGATAGCCTTGTTAAAGATTCATGCAGTGCTTAGGACAGAGCTCTGTTCTACAGCTACATCAGTGCTCCTGGCCTGACAAATATAGCAGTTTTTCTCACTGTGGTGTGACTCAAAAGCACATCTCGCAGTAACAAGATTATACTTTTGTAAACTAAGTTTCTGAGTGCTGCAGGATGCAACAATAATTTGTGGGGGGGAAAAAAAAAGAAAAACCACAAAAACTGTAAATAAAAAATTAACATTTAAATAAACCATCTGCAAGTCTCATTCTTGTTTAGCTTGGCTTACTGTGGAATTAGTAGCAATTACAATATCTAAGATTAAACTGCTTTGAAAACAGGGATGCAAGCTTCAATTTATGCTGTTATGTCTTAGTGTAAATTGTGGTAATTCCAGAATTTTACGATCATTATTCACTACACGATACCATTTGTCCTAATTTTATATCAGTCAGCATCAAGATTAAAAAGACCCTCTATTTACACACGTATGAGAAGAGCAGTGGGCCCTTCTGTGCAAATTTGCAGGTGCAAATTCTGTGCTATATCATGACCCACAGTGCACCGTTGGCTATGGTGTGACTACATCTTGTGTGAGACACCACAGCTAACATTTCCAAAAGCAACCCCTGTGCCCATCAGAGATGCCTGACCCATATTCTATTTCAGACAAGCACCCAAAATCACAAGGCACCTTCACAAATGTGCCAAATGTTATGCCTCTTTCCTGACATTTCACTTGCGAACTCCCTAAACATTCTTTCCCCCTGGCCAGCTTAAAGTCACATCTTGACCTGATGGTTTGGTGGAAGAGGTTGCACTGCAGTGTGTGTAATCTGCTATGGAAGCTTAGGAAACTAAAGAAATACATCCTGCCAAATAGATTTTTGTTTCCATGCTGCTGCTTGTTTCTCTGCTACCTCTTGAGCTTGGAAAGAACTGAGCAGTACAAACTATATTTAGTTCAAACTACATGTCCTATATGTCCAGAACTGGTTTAAATCCAGAGAGGAAGATGCTGCTGCATTCACAGAGTTGTGCTCTACTCTGAGATGCTGCAAGTTCTCGTTGTTCATAATGCATGAGAAGAACAAAGGAAATACACACAAACATTTAACGTGAGCTATGCTAGGATATACACTTGAAGACAGAAGGCTGTGCTTTGGTGAGAGAAGCCATAATAATAAAGACATCAAACACCACACTGAACTTCAGCATCTCCCAGCTGCAACCCGTGGAAGGCAGGGCCTGATGCTGTAGCACTGCTCTCCTATGCCGTGCTGCTGCTGGCAGATATATTTCCCATCATATGGGCTCACAGTACTTCTGCCTTGTGCGGGCTCTAGTCTGAATCACCACAGTCACCATCACACATGGCAGATCTTCACACTTACTACTGATCCTTAAGTAATGTCCCTATCAACTGCTGCTTTCCCAACAGCTGGATGTAGTCACACGCAGTGCCATAGGTTGTGTGTGCTGTGTGCTGGCAGGCAGCATCAGTACTGCCAGCACCTCACCAAACACACTCAGCTGACCAAAGATATGCTGTAGGAAAGGGCATCATGGGCCACAGAGCTGGGTTGGGCACATACCATGACTCTACATTCAGCACAGCAACAACACATGGGTCTTAACTTGTTCTAACTTCATTTTTTCCCTATTTTATTCTTGAAGAAATAGACTGTTAAATTAGCTTTATTTTGGGGCTGGTCAGGATGGCTTTTGTCACAGTTAGTGCAGTCTCATTTTGATTGGCAAAACTGTGGCCTTATAACAGTTAATCTGGCAACAAATTACTAACTTAAAGCATTTGTCCCAATTAAAAGAAAATCTACTTTTTTTTTTTTTATAGAAACAAAAATGTCTTATAACTTTACTTGCTAATTATAGCTTTATTAAAGTGCCAAATTCTTTCAAAAATCATTATGAACCNATAACAGTTAATCTGGCAACAAATTACTAACTTAAAGCATTTGTCCCAATTAAAAGAAAATCTACTTTTTTTTTTTTTTATAGAAACAAAAATGTCTTATAACTTTACTTGCTAATTATAGCTTTATTAAAGTGCCAAATTCTTTCAAAAATCATTATGAACCAGCTAAAAGGAGACGTGAAAAACAGTTTTATCATAATTATATAATTGGAAAGTTTTATAATAGAGAAGTATTTCAGAATTTCCATTTGTCTAAAGTGCCTTGTAGATTTCTCCACAGTGTTTTAACTGCACAATCAAAACTGAACACCTGTTTGAAATTAGCATACATCCAAACAAGAAAAAAGACATGCATTTTTGACAGTGAGAATAATTAACCGCTGGAACAGACTATCAAAGGATATAATGCATTCTCATTCACCCTCTTTAAATCAAGAGTAGGTCTGTTTTTAAAAGACATCGTCTCTCATTCTGGGATCATTTATTTGAAGTTCCACAACCTGTGCTATGCAGGAGATCATAATAATTAAGGTCATTTTTTGCCCAATATGTCAAAGAATGTTTTGGCTCCTGGGACACTCAAATACCACATGCCTGAGTGCTTGCTCTTGTCAGCTGCCACCAACCTGAAATCCCTCTTTCCTGCAGATGAAATAGCTAGCAAATTTTAGAGGTATTTGTCCCCATTTGGTCTGCATTTCTCATATTGCCCCTAGAACACCAGTTCACCTGGCTTTGAAATCTCTTTACTTGTTAGAATAAAAATAAAACAGTAATTCCTCTGAAAATGTTTTACAAAAGAAAAAGCTATCCAGAATCTTTTATTAAGATATAAGAGCCAAATTAAGAGATGTTTTAGCCATCTTTCATTGATTTCACTAACCTAAGACCTTTAAAAATACATCTATTATTTCTTAGACTTAAATATTTGGACCTTGTTGTGCCAAGAGTTGTTCAAACACTGAATTAAATGCTGTCCTATGCATGAATATCTTACATATCTGCTGCAAAGCAGTGAGCCAGATTCCACTCCGATGCAGAATTTTCCCCATTTCTACTCTTAAATATTTCCCATGCTGCTGTGGCTGGGGATGTGGACTAGACCTTCCTCTGACTTAAATAGCCAGAGGACCCAGGAGCCTAGGGGATGTCACTCCCTGCACTAAAGGACAGAGCCAGCCACTTCAGGATCTGTCACCCAAATCCAGCCTACCTTCGTCCTATCTTCCAGCTACTGCAAGGAGGGAAGCTACTGCTGGCCTAAGCAGTACTTGTAAATTGGGTAGGGATTTCTGTTGGGAAATACACCCAAGTGCAATGGGATTTCTCTATGATGGTTTCTTTCTGCTTTTTCTCTATCCTTTCTCCTGTTTTCTTCTCATGTCATAGCTAAGTAGAGGTATCTGCCGCACCCAGGCAGCAGGCAGGATCCTCAGAGCCTGTCCTTGCATCTGTACTTTTATGCAGTGTTTTTAATTTTCACTCACTTTCAAGGGGTGAACATGTAGCTGTTGTCTTAAGTATCTACTCAGCCCAAGATACACAGTCTTCATAATACAAAGCACAAGTAATAATAGCAAGGAGATGCTGTTAATACGATGCAAGGAAATTGATTATCACTGTAGCATATGACAAAGACTGTAGCCAAAATTACCCAAAAATACACAATGCATCACTGTCAGGCAACACAGACCTGCTCTACAGGCTGTGTTCTAGGAATGTAGCTTTTAAATATGCATTCTTTTGTCAGTGTTGTCCAATGCTCAGACTTTTACTGGAAATATTTTCCATTACTACTTTGAGTGAATTATTTCTAAGTATTACTGAAATTTTCATTCATTTCTTGAAACTGATGTCTTTACAAACTGAAACATTACATAATGAAATTTATGATTTCTACATTTTTTAATATGAAGTAATAAGATTTTATCAGCAAATGCATGTGAAGAATTTATCTAAAATTCATGTATTTCAGATTAGGATTTGTTGAAGAATTTGCTTGGCATATGAGTAAATTATCTGCTGTATCTTCACATAAATATGCCTTTGTGCTAAGTAGAATCAAGAAAAGCCAAATGCAATCCTCATAATGTCAAATTGAATGAGAGTGCTTATGAAATACGAACACTTAAAAGGACCTAAATATTAAAGAACTGGGCACCTAAAAAGGAAGTTCTCTTAATTATAGCTATGATGCCAGACAGGAGGCAAAATATTGTCAAGATAGAAACAAGGTAGGTATTGAAGAGTGACGGCAAGTTTTTATTGTCAATTTAATTAAGAGTATAATGAAATTTTATTCCAAAATACTATATCTTCTCATGCACTGAAGCTGGATAATATTAGCCTATATTCAATAAAGGTCTTATGTGCTTAAACTTAGAATTAGGTGAAGATGAGTTATGTAAATCTAGTGACTCATGATGGCTTTTCAAGGCAGGGCCCACAGTATTCCCCCAGTTATGGTCTCCTGGTCATCCCCACCTGGAGACCTGACATATACTTGATATTCTCTTCTCTCAGTGACCCCAGAAGAAGAAACACAGATGTGCACAGGTGTGGTAGGACAGTCGAGTCTTCTCCTGGAGTTTGGAGTGTGAAGACCTCTGGGAGTAAGAATCTCCAGACTATTGGCACCTCTTCCTTCCTCACTGTGTACACATGGCCATGGCTTCTACCCAAGTCTGGATTAGCTTTGACTCACCAGGCTGAGAAAGCTGGGACTGTTTAGCCTGGAGAAGAGAAGGCTGCATAGAGACCTCATAGCAGCCTTCCAGTGTCTGAAGGGGGCCTATAGGGATGCTGGGGGGCAACTCTTCATTAGGGACTGTAGTGACAGGACAAGGAGGAATGGGTTCAAACTTAGACAGGGGAAGTTTAGATTGGATATATGGAAGAAATTCTTTCCTGTTAGGGTGGTGAGGCACTGGAATGGGTTGCCCAAGGAAGTTGAGAGTGCTCCATCCCTGGCAGTGTTCAAGGCCATGTTGGATGAAGCCTTGGGTGTCATGGTTTAGTGTGAGGTGTCCCTGCTTATGGCAGGGGAGTTCTATGATTCTATTCTATGATAGGTGTCTTTCTGTTCGAACTAGAGATGAGTCCATAGCCAGTGGGCTTCTGAGATGTCACTCTGAAATAGTTCATTTTGCACTGCATTGGATAGCAAGCACAGAAGCCTTACTCAGGGCTGTGGGTTGCACTCCCAGTTGATGGACACCTGACTGTGAAGAAAGCTTGCTCACAACAGTATGACTAGCTTAAATATCCCACAGAACAAATAAACATGAAGATTGTGATGCCTAGTGCATAGCAAAAAAAAAAAAAAAAAACAAACCACCAAAATATGGTAGCTTTGCAGCCACAGAACAGAACACGGTTTAGCACTNGTTTCTACCTAATAAAAAAAAAAAAAAAAAAAAAAAAACAAACCACCAAAATATGGTAGCTTTGCAGCCACAGAACAGAACACGGTTTAGCACTGGTTTATTAAAAGTACAATTAATGAAGTTACACTTGTAATGAATCTACTTTATAGTCAATGTCTCTTGAGTGCATAAATTCTGGACTCCTGTGGAGTTAAAAGGAGAGTACATGGCAAGTCATGCTGTTGTCTTATGAAGTATCAGACAACGCACTTTTGAAAAATCACGTTGCATCTTGCTTGATATGTCTATGCCAAAAGATGATGTACAGCTACAGGTGTAAGTCTATCCAGATCAGTTAGCCTAAAAGGTCGCAGTGCACTTGCTAGTGTTGAGTTTCTTGCACTGTATATCTTCCAGTGTTTGATAATTTTAAGATAATAGCTGCTTTTTTAAATATTTTATACCAAATTATATATCATGTAAAGAAAAAAACAGTGCATTACTGTACATGCAGTTTACCATGAACATTAACATAAGATTGAAGGCGAGCGTCCATGCTCCAGGACATAGGTTTCTTCAGTCACTGATAATGGCCATATAATGGGAGTATACGTGAAATGTGGAAGCAGAGTTCTGGCAAAGTGTGCTGTTAGCATATCCCATCCACACCATCCCAACACTCCGTGTTTGCAGCATCCTGCTCACATCACCTCCAAGGCAAACAGAGGCATTGCTTTTGACCACAGGAACAAAGTCTTCATTACTTGGCTTTCCATTCCTGATGATTTTGCTATTATTAATATATGAGGAGGAGAAATGAAGAGGCTTGTCTGAGTTCGTGCCCTTTCCTGGAGTGCAGTAGGTCTTAAGGAACAGTTTTGATCACAAGCTCAACCTGAATGTAGAAGATAATTCTCCTGTTTCTGAATATTTCATCTGTTATGGAGCAATGCAGACCTATGCCTACTTGCTTTTTTTCTCTCTTTTCCAGCTCTCCCTCTGTTCCTTTCTTCCCTCTGTTTTGCAAGTTTTGTTAATAATTCTACCACAATTCTACAAAAATACTGCATCATATAAAAGGATTAAACACTAAAATTACAAAATTGTGTAAAGTAGTTCAAAATTGTGTAGTACAAAATTGTGTAAAGAAGGTCCTTTTATTAGGCAAATACTTTGCAATGGATCAACCAGTAGTTTATCAGACAGTATTTCTTTTTCACACATAACCTGTTATAAAAGGCTGACTTCTGTTGTCCATAAGATGAAATTACGATGAGTTCCAGGCAAGTGCTCCTTTGACTGCTGACTCATTTCCCATATGTTTTCTTAATTCTGAGGATGGTGAAGGCATTACTTAGTGTGTCTAACTGCCCGAAGCCTTCAACAGCCTAGATCATTCAGCAAGGCAAGAAACCTACACAAGATGCCTCTTACCCGTGTCTTCTCTCAGTCATGGATCTTGGGTTATCCATAACACAGAGGAACAGACAGCCATGTAGCTTGTACGAAAAAATAAGGATTTTCAGAGGAGGTTGATCTAGACTTTCCCCCAGACGGCCACTGTTGTATTTAGAGTTCAGGCTCCTCCTAATTGTCTCTAATTGCCCCTAATTACCCCTAATTACCCCTAATTGCCCTGGGAGTGGAAAGGGTTCCTTCCTAGTAAAGGAGCCTTTATTAGAGAGCTGGGTCTTTCACTATCTATCCCTTGGCAGTTCTTGTCCCCTCTTCAGAGACACTGGGGACATAGAGAAGTATGGAGCAGTCTTCTGTCCTCCCCTGGAGGAGGCAGTGCCAGGAGCACAAGCACTTGATAAGTGACTCAGCCCCAGAAAGATTGGTGGAGAGAAGGAATTCCCACATAAATACAGCCAGTATAGTGTGGCTTGTGTGAGTCTGTATGTCCTGTGATCTCCATGCCATTACACATGCCATTACACATGCACAAGGCACACTTATGCCTGTAGACCATGGGAATCTGAGTGTTCTCCTGCAGCAAGGTGCACCAAATAGAAATTAAAGAAGCTCCTAGGTGTCTCTGAACTATACTAGACAACATAGAGGTTGTGGTAGATTAACTATTTACAGACAGTTTTATATTCTACACTAATAACCACAGGCTGACAAATACTCTTGTTTTATCCTGAGGCACATAGCATTATGTCATTGGGGACTTACCTCTGTAAATGGCCACAAGGCAGGCTTGTGGCTCCAGATGGAGGCCATACCTCCTTGGAGGTCTATAGCATCCTGATAAGAATCCTGATAAGAATCCTGTGTTTCTGGTCCTCAGAGCTATGCTCTAATCTTGAATCACCAAATATTTAGATCAAGGGCAAGATAATATCCTCCATAATTCCATAAATGGGCAATAGATAAGTTACAAAAAGAAGTTAGCATATACTTTAATTTTTACTACCTTATATGTCTAATACCGTATTTGTATTAACTGTCCAGCCTACTCAGAACTTCTTAAACTTTCATGTCTCTAGAGAAGGCTGTTCAGAAACTTTGCAATTAGCCTTTTTGTTTATTATTTCTTCTCCATTCACGCATGAAACCTAGTTCTCACCTTTCCACCCACTTGTCCTAGTGCCACCCACACACATATGCATACACATATCTCATATGCACTAAGTCACACATACCTCAGTTGTTAAATAACAGCTCACCTAGCTCATGCCTGGTCAGAATACAGAAATGACCAGTTTTCTTCCATGTACACATCCTGTTTCAAATTCAGTTCTCACTCAAGCATATGTAGGCTTGGTCAAAAAATCTTCCCTGGTACTCAAAGAAGATTTGAGCTCTGGATTACTACCTCAACACTGAGTGCTGAGAAGCATCAAGACATCTTAGAATAGCAAAGCACCCTGAATCCTGTCATTATCCATATACTTCTATGATCTCCTTTGCAGACAGTGCTCTCATAAGACATTCAAGTCTTACAAAATTTAGCTGAGATTCAGAAAATGACATGGTTTTCTGAAGTGGGATTGTGCTGGGGTTTAAGCACCTTTGCAGGTCTAAAAGAAATCCACAAATTCCAATTGTCTTTAGATATTTACACATTTTACTAGTCCAGTTCCTTGTTCCAGTCAATGTAACTGAGCAGAGCAACATTGACTGTGCTGGAAAAGGAGGGACCTGACCTTAAAGTACAGCTATAAGACCAAGCTCTTCAAAAAAGCACAGTAGCTCAGCCACTTGAGATGTTGCCTCTTTCCCTGTGATTTCTTTATGGCTAGAACAATTGCCCAGTCCCAGTTCTTGAGGCACTGGTGTAGGCCTGGAAGAGTGACTTTATAGACTAAGTCGACTTTACTTAGGAGACATGAAGGTCTTGGTGTCAGTTTTGTATTTTATCTAACCAGAATTTCACATAAAATGCACAAGTTTTCCTTGGAACAGCAATTATATGCAAGTACATCCTCTCAGATGAATGTCCCACTCTATGCTTTAAGGGCTTAAACTTTCCCCTTCTTAGGTCCCAGAACTCTGGGATTGTTTTCTCCCAAGTCCTGTTTCTGAAAGCAGCAGCTTGGGTACTTCACTGAACAGCAGAGCTGCAGGATATGAAACCTGATAGGAATAAAAATATGTCCCTGCTACCCAGCATTAAGTACCTAATCCCTCTGACAAGGGCAAGGGTATAGGACTCAACTCTGCCATCAGGGTTTCCTATCAGATAACTTTGGCAGCTCCCTATTTAACACATTGTCTATTTTGATTCTCATTCATAGGTTCAATGAATAGAGAGCTTAGGCTTTTTATTCTGCAGTGTAAATACCACTAAGCATCTAAAATTTAGTATCATGGCTCTGAACATTACCTCTTACACTATCATTAACTAATAACATATTAACTTTCCTTTAGGGATCTAGTTCATACTCTGTCCTCTTTGTTTTTCATTTCCAATATTAAATAGGCCTTTAAAGGCTGTAGCTTGTTTCTGTAGCTTCTTTACTGTTGAACCAAAAGTCACTAACAGATACAAAAGCAGCAAGCAGTTAGCAACAACAAATATTTGGGGCATTAGTTATGTAGCTTGCTTTCATTATCCCCTATAAAGGTATCTGGCTACAGAACTTCCTCTGACTCCTCTCCCTGCTGCCCTGAATATAGTTTTAAGTAAATTCAACAGATTTAGATGCCCCAATATGAAAATTAATTTATTTGTTATGCATACAGTCTAGATAACAGCCATGGAAAAAGCCTCCTATGCAATGCAAGCAATCCTTTTTCTATTATATTATATTATATTTTTCTATAATATTATATTATTTTCTATTATACTTAATATATATTATTATATTAAAATATAATATATATTATATATTATATTATTCCTATTTCTATTATATTATTCTATTATATCTATTGTTTGTATCAGAGTTCATGGCCTTGCATGACCAAGGGCTAGACACATAGGATTATGCCTTCTTTCTGTTGCATAGCCTGAAGAAATAATTGGAATCTATTAGAATTCAAAGTATTAACTAGAAATATTTTATTGAAGCCTAGTAGGCAAGCTAAATATAAACCATTGCAAAACCACAACATAGCACTTACTCCCTGAAATAATTAAAAGCCGAATATTTTGCCAATGTTATAAAGGTGTTGCTTCCATTCTACAAACAAAAGTAAGAGGACTTTTAAAAGATAACTTATCAAATGATAAATAAAAAAGATACAGTTACTTGCTTTGTTGTTTTAAGTACATAAGTACTTAAAAGTCTGGGCACTTGTGGTCACGGATTTGTCTTGAGTCCTGTTTTGCAATCCTAAGACGTGATATGATGACTAAATATCTTAAATATAGAACATAAAATCCCATTCCAAATCTGAGAACTGCTAACAGTATTCCACTTGTATGTAGATGAAATATGCTTATTCTAACATTCAAATATTTACCCTAAATTCCAATTCTAATTCTGAATGACCGTATGTGTTAAAATGGGAGACCCAGATGTTTAACCTGTTGGACACAGAAATACAGTTGTTTGAAGCTAACTTTCTGTAGAGATTGAACTGATTTAGCAGAATTTTAGCTGATATTTAGCAATTAGTTCAAGTATATTGTAGCATACACTAAAAGCCCACTAGCTTTTAATGAACGTCTGTATTAATAGATCCTCTCTATTTATCCCTTGCATTCTTTTTGCAGGTCATATTGACTCCCTTGGGCGCTCTGTAACATTTTTTGCTATTCTCCAGAGATGGATTCAATCCAAGGACTTATTTCCATCTGTAGTCCTGGGCCCATCAGTTATGCCTGACCCCTTTTCTTGCTGTCCAGTCAGGTGAGCTGAATCTTTTGCAACAGACCAAATATTTTGGATTAAAATAAATGAAAGAAACAACTTTCAACTTGCACATTAGATACAAAGGACCACTACACAAGGGTTCCCATGTCAAGGCTCCCAGGTAAAGGAACAAAAGATTCCTCAGAGTGCACACTCCTTGGAGTCCCCATGATTAAACAGAATAGAGTCTTTCCCACTTCCATAGTGGCTGAGCTGCTCAGCTCTGCTTGCAATGAAGCCTGTGTCCAAGATGTTTAAGGGTCTTTAGCTATTTCAGATGCTTAAGTATTTGGACTATATCTGATCTATATTTCTGTAAGAAACAGACATTACTTTCAAGACCAAACAGATATTTCAAGACCAAATCTCTGGGAGAAGGAAACTCCCCTGGGATGTGAGCTGCAAATAAAAGTGTCTACCCTCAAATTGGAGGAAAAGTAGCTATTATTCTGTTCAGATAGCCACTTTCAGCTTAATTCAGTTCAGAATGTAGGAACCCACCTACACAAAGACATATTTCCAAACCCTAGAGACCAGAATCCTCCTGAAAACAATAGTGGTCCATTGACTGAAGTATAGCCTGCTGGATGGAAGGCCCAGGTTTGGTAAAGCTGAAGATATTCAAATAAGGATTTGAATCCTGTGGCTTAGTGAATAGACCATTTACCTAACAAGACAGGAACCTGGGGTTTGGTCCTTACTCCTAGTTTCCTGAATTTTGCTTTAAACCATTATGGAATACATAGATTGAAGAATGTTTCGACTTGGGCACCGAATCTAAAGATTCTTATTTCTGGCATGATGGTTTGAACTATGAGGCTAAAATGCCTCTTATGTGCTTATTTTCTCTTCCCAGGAATCTGATACTTGACTGCCTTCTGACACTTCAGCAGGACAGATCCAGGGTTCTTTATTCATTTTCTTAACCCTCTAACTGAAAACCTTGGTCCTGTCAGAATATATTAGACACTATTTAAGAACTTCTGCTGTAATGGGAAGCAAAGCAATACCTGACATCTCTATCCCAGTGAGTCTGAAATTCAGAAACACTTAGACCAGGGACTTGTCACACTACAGAAAGAGAACTACCAAAGGTAAGGGAATGTAATGCTTTTTAAAATAAAAGGTACCTGTAAACATCACGAAAAGGCTAGGTTCTTTAAACATTTGTAAAGAAGTGTTTGCTATCATTATTTTGGACTTAACACAGATTCAACCTCAATCCTCCTATAAGTCTAAGCCTAAGCTTTTTATTGGATCTAGCTCCTAATGCCTACTGAATTAGTTTCTTTATCTCAATGAACATTTTCCTCCTATATACCTTTGAACCTCTGGACACAGCCTTCCGTGTCACTCTTGAATTCCTTTAACCCACCACTATAACTCATTCATGGGTTTCTGTCAAAAGTTGGCAAGGTATCCAGCCGTCAGCAATAGATCACCCACATACATGCTCCAAAGTTTTGTCCCTCTGGAGAACAAGAATGCCAAGGTGCCTCCTGTAGCAGTCTCTTAACATCCTGAAACATCTGAATAAGTTTTAAGTAGATTTTAAAAGATTTATTTGGTTGCTAAACAACTAAATAGATTCAGGTGTATATTGCAACAATGCATTTTACAGTTGGTGTGGTATTTCACAGTGGCAGCAAGAACAGAAAAATGCAGCTTAAACCCAGGTCTTTTTCCTTCATAGTTTCTACGGCTCTAGTAACATTATGTAGCCTTGGTGTGTCTTTTAACATACTATGTATGATGGCATTTGTGACCATACCCCGGGAAATGGCTGAAGCTCAACATAATCTATCCATCCTTTTCTTTCTGGACAATCTCCAGGCATGACTTTATGTGGGAGACACTCAGTGTTGGAGGAGTGGAGCCACCAGTGTGCCTGCCCTGTAGGACTCCTATTGCACAGGATCAAACTGGGATTTCCTTAGGGTAGATACCAGGCTTTTGCACCTCACTCAAACCACAGGAAGTAGCCTCACTGAAAACCAGGGTTATTTATAGAATCATAGAATAGTTAGGGTTGGAAAGGACCTTAAGATCATCTAGTTCCAACCCCCCTGCCATAAGCAGGGACACCTCACACTGAACTGTGCCACCCAAGGCTTCATCCAACCTGGCCTTGAATACTGCCAGGGATGGAACACTCACAACTTCCTTGGGCAACCCATTCCAGTGCCTCACCACCCTCACAGGAAAGAATTTCTTCCTTAGATCCAATCTAAACTTCCCCTGTTTAAGTTTGAACCCATTACCCCTTGTCCTGTCACTACAGTCCCTAATGAAGAGTTGCTCCCCAGCATCCCTATAGGCCCCCTTCAGATACTGGAAGGCTTTCACTTGGTGTTTGATCAAATCTAGGTAACAAGCCATAGAAAAAAAGCAGTACACTGAATTCAGTCATGGTCAACACTGTCATAGCACTCCTTGGTAAAATTTATTTAATGCTTTGTAGATATGCTCAAGCAACACTGATGAAAAATGTTATCCAAAAGGGTTTGTCTGGAATAACAGATCACTGAAATTCTCAGTCATGTTACACAGTCCTCATTTACAAAAAATGAAAACATTCCTGCACATGAGTGAATAGTAAAATGCCTGGGCCTTTAATCTCCTCAGGGTGGAAACAGCACATCTATTATGCTATGCAGCTACATCCTGAAAGTTACATGATGTTACTGAAGTGCAAGCCTTATGTTCTTCCAACAGGGGTACTGCTGGAGCCTTAAGTCAGAACAGTGAAATAAAAATTTGGAAAGAAACATTAACCTATCAATAGATGTCTTATTTCTTAGAGCACTGGCTAATTACGCTAGCAGATTATCAACTGCAGTGTCAGTACCGAAACACTGAGTTAGTTTTTATATCATTCCTTGTGTTGTTATGTACTACACAAAGTCTAAAAAAAAAACTTCCAGAAATATATGAAGCTTTATTGCAAAAGAAATTAATGCAAGAAAACAGTGGTTTTAAGTACTAAAGAGATATGAAGCATTGTTTCTTCATATCCTGCTAAGGAGCAACAACTGTAGTTTATTTTAACTTGATGTGCTTCAGAACTCATATTCATATAGGCATTTAATGATCCAAATATAATGGTCCTATATAGTATAATTACTTATATGAAGGCTCAACTTCATATGTAATCTTTTAAAAAAGATGCTTTAGTGGAAAACTTGCTTTGGTTCTAACAATGAATAAGCTGTGAAAATGCTTTGGAAGCTATTGACCATAAATCTTGAGCACAGTTGACAATCAATGTTATTCCTTCTTGACAGACTCTTTGCTTCTTCCTCCTTTGCAGGATAGCCAACACAAGGAGAACAGGTAGAGTGCAAGACAAACCATCAAATCATAGTGGTAAAGTGTTGCAGCAAAAAGAAGAAAGAAGAAGAAATAAAAGATTTTGAAAGCAACATGTTTTAAACCTGAAGACTCACTAGGTAACTTAGGCACTTCACTCTTCTGGCTAGAAATACCTGCAGAATCAGAAATGTGCAGGTTTTCCTTCTGTGAGTCATCAAGCCAGTTTGGTGTTTTCCCCTCAGTTATTAAATGGGCAGATTGAAAGCCTGTTCCTTCAGGTTCTTTTGTAGGCTTACTAATTAATACCTGTGGACTCCATGTCTTCTCCTGTTTCAACTCTGCTTGATGGAAATATTGACCCATACTTCTTTCTCTTCCTTCTCTAGAAATTGCTATTTCTGAAGTGGAAGTTACTTCTTTTTTCTCAGTTTCAGGATATAGGTTTTTATTAATACATGTAATTTCATTTGCTAGATTTAAATCATAGCCTGACTCAGCAGCAACCTTATCAAAGTGTCTATACAGATGCTCCATGTCTCCTGCCACAGTGGACATTTCAGAAGATGCCAGTGAAGAGCTTATATAATGGTAGCAGGGCACAGTATTTGCACCAGAAGGTGGCATTTTTGTTTCAGCTTTAACATTTAAATGGGAAAATACATCAGTGTGTCTTTCTTCCCTATAGAGCTCTTCTGCTTTCTCACTGTACAGGTGCTTCTGGGTGCTCAGGGGACATTGAGATACTTCTGAACATAAGCCCTGCTTCAGATCCTCCTTCTTTCCTGTGGAAGAAGCCTTTACTGCTTCTCCTACAGGTAGAATATTGCCCATGTCTGGTTGTGCTTTGGCACACTTTTCCCTGCTATTGCATACAGACATCATTTCTCCTTGCAGTGTTTCATGTATGCATGCATTATAAATACCTAAAACTGATTCCTTTTTAAATTCAGTGTCATATAATACACCCACTGTGTTGAGTTGACAAAGAGTATAATGTGAACCATCATTTCTCCCTTCATGTGTATCAAACGCTGTTTCCTTTTCCTCTGTGGGCCTGTCACTTAGTGCAGTCTCTTGAGGTAGCTTAGCAATTACTGCTTTTTCACTGGCAGACATTTTTTCTGGAGCACTTTCTGATGTTGTTTTAATTATATAAGCTGTACCTGCCTCTGCTTCTGCACCCTGCTCAGAGACAGAAGACTTTTTACAACTCTCTGCCTCCTGGCAGGTAAACAACTCCCTTGTGGAAGCCGTATGCTGAGGCTCTGTGTTCCCCCTTGCTCCCCACCGAACCTCACTACCTGTCTCTTGCCAACTCCACTCTACAGGGTTTGCTTCACTTTCCTTTCCTATCAGTCTTCCTTTACTTGTCTGTTCTGACTTCCCTCTGTCTTTTAACCTCCTGAATCCTCTGTGTTCCCGTGTGTCTTCAGCTCTTCTTTCATCCTCCAGAAAGGATGCTGGGGAATCTGCAGACCTGGGTGGCTGTTTGTTGTCTTCAGCTGACAGGGGTGATATGTTCAACACTTTGGTGGCATGTTTTCTATGTGACTTGAAAGGCTTGGGTGCTTCCTCCTCACCAATTATTGTTAAGTCCGCTACTTCGATGACTTTCTTCTCATTCCCTGCATCAGTGTTATAGTTCTTTCCTGACATTTCACCATCTCCTTTTTTTTGTGTATATTGGCTTTGTGTGGAATCTATTGAGACATCAGCATGTGCAAAAGTGTTGGCATATAAATCTCCTCTTAAGTGTACCTGAACTTTGCTTTCAATCATCTTGATTTTTCCTTCATTTTTGTCAGCGCCTGATGACAATGAATCCAGAGTTTGGTGAGACATTTGCAGCTCTGGAGCTGGATTAGCATTGCCATCCAGTGTCCCTGCTATGCATACATTTGATTGCATGGATTCATCATGCTCTGGAGAAATGGTTTCTGGCCTCATTTCACAGGCCCCTTTCGAGGTATCAACATCATCCTCACTGATGAATAACCTCTCCATCATCTTACTTCCTGAGGCACTATCTCTTTCACCTCTTGAAATATCTGTGTGGCTCTCTCCTTGTCTGCTTGAGACAGTAGCTGTAATATCTATAGCCTCCTTCTGCTTTGTCCCAGGAAAATATTTTGCTGATAAAAGGCTTTCACTGGTACCAATACATTCCAAAGATCGCTCACCACTGTTTACTGAGCCAGCAGCAGCTTCTTGCCCTGATGGCTGACTATCATAATCTCCTAGGGAATACTTAACTTTATCTTTTAATTCTCTCATCCCTTCTGAAGTGTTTTCAGATGATGAACTGATAGGCACAGGGTGCAAGTGACTGCTTCTTTCTGTCCAGGTTAGCTTTTCCTCCAATCTTTCAGTTTCACTTGGAAAATTAACTGGTTCTATTGTGTGTAAGTTTCTTTCATCTCTGGAAGAGGTACCTTTAGCTCTTCTGAAGTGCTGATTTAGCTGAAACAATAGAACATAAAAGAATGATCAAAAAGTGCTTTTTGCAAAAAGATTCCTAATGAAGGAGGCAGGATTTTGTTATGGAAAGTTTTGTTTTCAATAACAAAGCTTTTATGTAAACGTGTTCCAAACCATTTGCAAAATTTGCATTGTATGTATTTTTTAACATAGGTAATGAGCTTTATGGTGGCGTTGAAAGGAGTGAGAAATAAAATAGCATTCAGAACCCTCTCTTTATTCATGAGTTCAGTAAGCTGCTAGCGCATTTTATACAAATTAAATCTGAAGAGAATATTTCCTTAAAGGGAAGCTAATTCAGTCTCTATAAATTTGGTTCTAGGTTTGGACGGAGGGAGGTGTGGGGTGAGGGGGGAGGATTGGTGCTTAAATAAGGGCATTGATACAGTACATCAAAGCCTGGTAATGTACAATATTGTCCAGTAAAACAAAGACACATTTCACACTGACAAATACTGTAAGGATTATCTGTGCTTCATTTCTCTCAGGGACCATTTTACAGGCTTCAAACCAGACTGTTTTTAGACAGTCTGGTAAGACATGAGTTGGAAATGAGATTAGCAAAGTAAAAGGCCAGAAACTAATCACTCTTCCTCCTAGCTCCCAAATATCATATTGTATTATTCAGCTATGCCTGCTTGTCATTGCACTCTCTTTTCACTTTGGCATAGTCACACTGATAGCACCAGCTAATCAATTAGAGGCTAGCTTCTTGGGCACCCCTTTATGCATTTGTACTTGCTGTAGATACCCCCATTACAGTTTCTCTTATTAATATGTTTTCTGCAAAGCCTCTGCAAACTATTAATAGTAAAACGTCACTCAAAGAAAAGTGAGGGAGCTAATGTCTCTGCAAATTCTGTTTTAATGACCCTCTGCCAACCAGTGCTCAAGTGTATTTGAGTTCTTCAGTGATGCCAACTGTCAGGATTTAACAGTGAGATGCCTGTGTTTTTTTCCCCTCCTCATAACTGACATTTGCATGATCTCAATAATTATATGCAAATCTTACGATTTCCCCTTCTTCTCACATAAGGCTCATGTTACTTGTCAACTGCACAGCTGTCTTGTGAGCCAATGCCTGTTCGTTTCAAAGATTTGGTTGTATTTCCATCTATTATAAGCCTTCATTGTTTAATTCATTAAAGAGTGCATAGTGCAAATTAACATCTAAATTATAGCTCCCCCTTCATTTATTGTATGGACAATCCTGGCAATCAATAAACAAATGGTTATATTTGATCCTGCTTTTTGTAACAGGGTAGACTGAGAATAACACGGGATTTTAGAGGTCCTCCTTTTTATGTTTTTCTGTTAAAAAAAAAAAGTTCCCAAAATAGGCAACAATTTTCAATTATTTTAAAGTAAAAGATAAGAAAAAATTATATTCAAATAAGGGAAATTTATTCTCTATTAATAAGGAAAAAAGAAAAGAAGAATGGTTCTCACCTTCCCTCCCTGTCTGATTCAGCATTCACATTTTCACAGGTGATAGCTATTATAATCTATGATTATGAATCTATGCACCCAAATGATATGAGCTGAGAACAGACACTGGGAATAATAGATTGCTGTACGTGTCTCATTTATTGCTATTTTTTCTTTCATACTGAAAAATGCAAGCCAAACCACACACACACAAATCCAAATAGATTGAATGTTCACTGAGTGTGAAATTTATTTGAAAAAAATCTAATGTCGAATACAGATATAGAAAAATCTGCTAATATGAATATATATATTTATTTTGCTCATATAGCATGTTACATAGTTATCCTTCGAAAAACCTCAAAAGCAAACAGTACCATAAATATAAGAATTTTACCAAATACAAAGCATTTATTTCAGAATATTCCTATCCTACTTTCTAGGAGGACAGTTTTTTTAAAATATTATGCTTCTAATTCCTTCAAACTGTCATTTAGAGGCTCTGGTAAAATGGAGAAGTCATTAATTTAAGACCAGAAAAAGTTGATGCACTCTGCTGAAATCAAAGCACCTTCTATTGTTGAATCAGTTAGAGACTCAATGGAAGTACAGACCAGGGCTTTACATTTGTAAATTAGTACATCAGTCAGCTCTGTTAAAAGGGGGCATTTCACCAGCTTTGAAACGTAAATGGATTCAAATCATTTAATACTGTAGATATAATTGTATAACACTCACCAGCAACTCTAATTCTTTTTCATCTTCTTCATGATTACCCTGGTTGTATTCTGCATTTTTATCTCTTCTGTTTTCTTTACCTGGTTTGGTGTCTTTGTCTTCTGCTTGTGAATAAACAATTGCTGGGATGTTTGTGCCTGAAGGGTTAACAAAACATACTTGAATAATTTCCATGAGGTTATTTGTTACACTCTTTTTTAATTAACATGTGCAATAAGGAAGAACTAATTAAACAGGGTGTTGTACCTGAAGTCCTTGAATTATTCCATGTGTCATTGTCAGACGTTGTCACTATTTCTTCTTTGCTGTTAAAGCAAAAGAAACTTGCTGTGTTATTCTGCAAAAATTATTGTTCTAATGCCTCTTAGAGTCAGATATAAAGACCATTAATTGATTACCCAGTATTTTGATTGCTGTTTGAAATACTGAAAGTAACAGCTTTATAAAATATGGGGTTTTTTTGAATGACCTGATATTAAGCTTCGGTCAAAGAAAACTGGCCAAGAAAATGAAAATGTGTTGACCTTCACATTACATAGCAAAGCTGATGGCTTTTTTGAGAAAGCAGCACAAAAGTGATTAGATGGGTCAGTGACAGGAGAGCGCAACTTTGGGGTCAAGCAAGGGTCTGGAAGGATATATGTGTTCCAGAGACCGCACCTCTCTCTTGCTTGTATTTTTCAATACATATTTTAATATCTGTACTTACGCAGAGATCACTGGAAAAAGATATCTTTGTTACCTGAAATAAATCAAAAGCTTCTCCCTGTGTGTATACAGTATAAATCCTGTTGCTAAGCTGTGCCTGGCCAGCAGGAATGAATTCTACTTCCCTGCAGCCAGTGCAATTTTTACTGTTGTTTTGCTGGCTGTGAAAACAAAGGCCAGGTCCAACATAACACCTACAGATTGATGCTGAGCACCTGCAGTCGTCATCAATATCAGTGCAAAGTGATAGCAGTTTGAATTGTGTGCTGATAAGGATTAACCTTTAGTGGAAAGGGGAAAAAAATGCAAAAAGAATGTCACTTATGTAAAATGTAAATTACTGGATCACTGCTAATGACTTCTCTATGAGAAGCCATTTTTTTCTGTAGGTCTTGATTTATGCGTTTGTCAACCAGCCGTCCACCTCTGTTACTGAAAATTACTTTCTAATTTTCAAATATTAATCTTTTCCCCTTCTATTTTCTTGCAGCATCTTTCATTTGAATTGATATAGCATTAACTCTGCCACCTAAATGCTTCATTCAGAAGGAGGATGCTAAATTTATACTCTGTTAAAATAATCTAGACATCGACTGTCACCAACTTCTTAAAATCCATCCTTTATAGGGATTGCCAGGCTAAAGCAGACAGAAGATCCTGCCAGCCTAGCATCTGATCTCTGACACTGGCCACCATCAGATGCCTCAGGAGATGTAAAGTTCTTAAATGAGGATACTTGGGGTAATTTGCACTGCCCTATTAAATTTCCTCTTGGCCTTTTGTTGTTCAAAGCTGTGCTTGGAGCACAAGATTTAAAGCTCTCTCAACAGCTCTTTTTCATCATTAATTGCAGTAATGCTGAATATTCTTTCTATCCATATGAATGTCATATCACTCCTGAATTCTGGTACATGCATAGCCTCCGCATATGTCTCACTCTCCTACTCACACCAAGTTGTACTTTCCCCCGCCAGCAGTTGCTATAATCTGCATTTCATCCTGAAAAGGCTGGCAGACCCAGACCCTTCTTTTCAGTAGATCTGTGGGGAGTCTGAGGTAAATCATTATTGCTTAATATTTATACAATTTTAATTTTTTTTAATGATTTAAATGCTTGTCTTACTGTAATGTATTGTTCCCAATTTTCTTTTTCTCTTTTGTGTCTTTTTCACCCACCTGCTCCCTTCTTTCATAAGCCTAGGCACTGTGTATCTTGGGGCTTAACCATGAGACAGATGCATTAAAGTATTTAGGTGCCAGTAGGGTGTATGCAAAAGCCCCGAATTAGGAGCCAAGACAGGTATAAAGCATAAGTGTGTTAGTCACCCAAAATGATACCAAAACCACATGGGTACAGCAGAGAACTTCCAAATACTATCCAGTGGGGGCAAAAAAAAAGGAGTGTCTCAAAGCTTTTGTTTCAGTGTAACTGGCTACCTGCTGCACTCAGCCATGTGCAGTAGGGTTGGAACTAGATGATCTTAAGATCATTTCCATCCCAAACTATTCTATGATTCTGTGTGGATGCAACTCTTGGGGAGCACAGATGGCATCATTTGCTGATAGAAGGGGCCCTCATCTATTTCTTAAAGGAATGGATTTTGACATGTTGTTTTCTTTTAAGAACCATTCCCAGGAGGGGAGAGGTTAATGCCCATATCTGACATTATACTCTACTGGCAGTCAGAACTTTCACCCAAGATGCAGAGACACTGTTAGCTTCTATCATACCCTGATGTGATTAAAAATTCCACTGCACATTCATCCAAAGAATGACCAAATTACCAGGATGTAGACAATTTAGGGAGAAACTGGAGGACAGATTTGCTTACTGCTCTTGAAGTTGGATGTACAAGCTGGATCTTTAGCTTGCTTTTTATTCCTTGGTTCAAAAAACAACCTTGGGTTCTGTTCCCTGTTCCCTGTATTACCTATGCAGTGATTATTTGAGGGGTTCTATTAGCAACTTTTCAGTCTAAAATACAAACATGGTGTTTGAATTAGGATACTAAGAAGGAATACCTATTTTCTAAACCTTTAAATGAAGAGGTATAAAGCTGCTTAGAGCTGGATGCTTATGGGCATGTGCTGGTATGGGGTTAACCTTATCTAGCTGTGCTCAGGCAACAGTGTACATCACCCCTATCATCACTAGAGAGATTAAAACTTCCAGAGGGAGATCTCTTCCTTCTGCCATGGGCATCACAAGTGAGATGGAGTGCTGCATCCTTCGAAGGAGCTTCTCTACCTCTGGAAGAGACTGACCATAGAGAAACCAAAAGTGACTTCCTTAGGCTGGAATGATAGGTTTTAAATAACTGAAATTAGATGACTGAACTTCACCTTGGAACAATAAATTCAAACTGGAATATAACTATTGAGTTTCAGTGGCTGGGGCTGCTAGTGTGTGACCTGGTCCCCTCAGTTTTCTTTCTGTTGTGATTAGAGTTGAGTTTGTCCTAAATTCTTGTTCTAATAGAATCTGGTGCCCTGGTCTGCAAGTTTCTTTTCACAACTGCAACACAGGTTATAAATACCAATGATGATAAAGTTTCACAGCCTGGACCCACGCTGCAAGGCTTGTAACACAACTTCTTGCATGTCGCACTGAATTTTATAAAGATGGCTGGCTTGTAGCCCATTTTCTGTGCACACCTATCCTGCAAATACATCACTGCAGTGAAAGTCAGTGTAACAGCTATTTTCCTTATATTACTTGTACATCAGAATATCTGTCCTCATATAATTATTCTAGTGGGAAATCTAAGATTAACCTAAATTGAGGATACGAATACTGAAGTCTTTGAGAATCCTTTGAGTCATTTAACAGCACTACTTCAATCTAAGAAGTGATATGAAGATGCTGAGACTATGAGTGCATACAAATACAAATACAGAACAATCTCAAACATATATGTACACCCTAAAGAATGAAATACTTCCCAAAACCTAATAAAAATTAGCCCCTTCATCAAACCGTGGCAATTAGAATGTGTTACTTTAGTATGATTTTTGACTGACTTTTTTCTCCATATATCTCTGAAAAGTTCTTAGCTCACTATGAGAATTCCATGAGTAGATTTTTAAATTATAATATTATTAAGCATTTGGTTTATAAATTAATTATCTTTCTGTGTTATGGAAAGTGGTCTAAAAGTGCCTACATTTTATAGTGAGAGGTACAAAAATTGTGTTCTTTTAAAAATGTTTACTTTTATCTTTAAGTGGTCCAGTCATTCTAACAACAATGAAAGTCAGAAAAATTCATGTTATCAGCTGGTGGCGTTCCTTTCCAGCATAAGTATCTGTACACCTGCAGAAGCTCGATTGCTTTTTCTCCTTCAGCTGAGACATCCTTATAAAGTACATTGGGAACTAAGGAATTTCTAACACCTTCAAAAAAATTCTCCTTATGCTCATATGGTTCCTTCTTGAGGGAATTACCATTCACTTGAACTGAGTAATAAAAAGAAATCAAGAATGAAAACAGGTCATCACTATAATTTTCCATTTAGAAGGAGAAAAATGGAAGTTCAGGGGCCAGTTAGTAGAACTGAGAGGACTGAAAAGTTGGTGGATATTATGCAGAGGAATTCCCAAAGTTATGTTGAGTTGGCATCCCAGAGAATGTTAAACTTGAAACCTAAAGATGTGAGGAGTAGATAGGATCTAAGTGATAGGGAAAAAAAATTATTTAGCCAATAAACAGTATTTCTTTGACTTCAGAAAGGGTTTGGGTAAAATAAGACATGTCAAACCTCTGGAATTAGTCTTTTTAAGGTAAATAGGATTTCTTCTTAGAAGTTTAGAAGTTTGATGAAGATTTCAGATAACCTGTGTATAACTCCACAACCAAATACTTCTCCTAAGCTTTTTTCAGCACAGTGCTAGTAATGGGGCAGAATCTTGTAGGAAGAGATTGTACAGGGCACAACTGATAGGAACAGAGATTTAGAAAATTATATTATTTCACCCAGTCTGGGAGCAGAATTTGGTGTTTAAATATGGTCCAATTAAGAGGAACAGATGATCTCCAACAGAAAATACTGAGAGACCCAAAAGAGGGAATCACATACTGATTTAAACTATTTGCTATTCAAATCTATCAAATTAGCCTTGATATTACTGTAACAGTCTCAGAAGACTAGGAAAAGTAGTAGTTGTTTTTAGGAAAAAAAAGTAGTGTCAGGGCAACTACAGACCTAGGTGTCATCAAAAAGTTTTTACGAAAGATTTAGAACAAAACTTAATGAGAGAATAAATAGAGATAAATGAAAAATGGCATAAAAATGCCAGACTCACCTGATAATATCTGTCTTTGTTAAGATTACTACATTTCCCTTGTCTAAAAATCAGTTATCTAATCTATCTGGACTTCATTAAAGCATTTCTTGTGTAGTCACTTGGGAAATTTATTAATTAAACTGAAAAAGAGGGAGATGAGTATAAGAGCTGGGTGGTGGGAAAGAGGCTTGATGCCAAGTGAGGTTTCACGAGCTGGGCTGTGCAGAGCTGGCAGACATCACTGGGGAATTCAAGAGGACTGGTTGTGTAATCAGACTTCCTCAGTCACGTTATTACAGACCAAGGAACAAAAAGTCAAAGTTAAATTAAATCTGTGGTAGATAGGAAGTCGGGAGGAATCATCAACACAGAGGATGACTGAATGAAATATGTGGCCTGGAGGATCAAAATAATAGATCTGGGATGAAAAAACAAAATTATAAAGTGCTAGGTTATACATTTAGGGACTAGAGTTTCTGCCACAAAATGAGGGTTCTGAAATTGGAAGAAACATTAAAACAAGAAAAATCTGAGTTTGTTCTTGGCAGAAAACATTTCCAAGCCACTGGTGTGAGATGGTCGTGGCAACAAGTTCTCCAGTAATGTGTCACAGATGGTTTTCCCAGTAATGAAAGTTTTACAGGAAATATTCATGGCAGTACAAGGCACTCGTAAGAACTCCTCTGAAACATTTGTATGCAATGCTCAAGAAAGATTAGTTCAAACTGGAACAGGTGCAGAAGATGACTACAAGAAGACTGGCAGGATGAAAAATCTATATTAAGCAAGGAGACAAATTGAGTATTTCTATTTTCAGCTTAGCAGGAGGAGAAATAAACGCCCTCTATTCTTACAGCAAAGGGGTAAATACTGAGAAGGCAGAAAATATATTAGGCAGCAAGACTCTGTTAATGTACTAATAGAGTTCACAAAAACATTTGTTGTGGAATCTTGAAAGAAGATCTGCAAGCACTGGAAAAGTATACCTTGCTATTTTTCAGTGCAAGTACCAGGCACAAGAAATTGAGAAGGTCTTGGTATGGAAACATGGATACAGTTTTGTGAATGGGATTATGCAACACATTTTCCACAGGTTAAGACATGTCCCATAGTCCCAGTCTAGCCCTATTTCAAATCCTCCTATGCAGATACATGCCCTCAGAGTTATGCTTTCAGGAGCACATATTTCACGGTGAACAGCAGGTGCTTTGATCTGGTCTGAAATAGGTTTGGGAATATAGCCAGGAGCTACCAATCTCTTCATAATTGGTGAAGTTGTTGTAACTGGCCATAGTTTTAATTCACACACCAATATCTGACAAAAGTTGGAGCCAGTAGCACCATTCACACTGTTCTATGTTATATTCACTTATGCTAGATCTTTTACAGAGTGTGGGAAAAGGCTAAAATTGTTGGAATACATAATATGGAAAGATGAAAATATACCTGTAAAACTCTTAATGCAATTTGAACAATTTTATACTATCTCAAATTTAAAAGAAAATGTGGGAATATATTATTTAGCCTGAAATTTAAAGAGGTAAGGGGACATTAAAGTATTTAAATAATACATTTCTCAAATATTTAGCTAATATCACTTGAGAGGGAAAAAAGTTTTCAATATAATTTTATTTTTAAATCCGAATAGGCTTAAGGTCTCACAGAATCTTGTATGCTCCTGTTTTTTACTTCAAAGTGTATTCAAAATCAAAGCAATCCTTTTCTACCCTGAAGTTGAGGTGAAACTGAAATGTCCTCATGAAAAGATCTGGCAAGATATAAATTGCTAACCAAACAGCAATTCTATTTTAATTTCAGGTCAGATTTCTAAATTTAAGAGGAGCCTAATACAGCAGCAACCTTCAGTATAACTAGTGCTTTTGAATCTCATGCTGAAAATAGCCAGCCTTGCTGAAGAATGCCACTGGGATGTAAACAAAGTAAGAGATCCTTGAAAAGATGTAGTTAAATGTGTCAGCAATGTTTCACTGAGAAGAAGAGCAAAAAGTAAATTAGTGCAGGTAAGTGCCCAGGCTTGGGGTGTCACTGGAGCCAAACAAGCATTCTGCACAAAACTGTAACCCCAAAAGAGCTAGGAAGAGGAGGAACACATGGATTGGGAAGGGCTGGCAGTTTGGTTTGGTTATTTTTGTATCATTAGCAACAGGTGTCGTGTCAAAAGGAAGCATAGAACAAAATAGATGCATTTATTAAAAATGAAACAAAACAAAAAAAACCCAAAACCAAACCAGACCCAAACCAAACAAAATCAAACCCAAGGAACAACAAAAAAAATTTTTAATTGGATGTGCACCTCGAAAGCAGAAAGTCTGTAACAGGTTTGGACCTTCCGGGTTAAAAGAATGTTGATAAGAAGGTAAATGAAGAACCTTTCACACATAATTCTGAACTTCAGTACTATTGTATGCTATGCCATTCAAAACCCACAAACTTGCAGCAAAAATGAATTTTCAAGGAAGAAGGAATTTTGGAAAGCAGTATAAAAGATTGTGCATGTGTAAAGTTCTAAACATAGCTTTAAAGTTCTATTAAATTGTTTCTAAGACTCACTAGACTAAGAATTCAATCCATTTTTTTATTAACATAACCCTCTCCCCCAGTAGTTGGCTTACTGGAAAATTATATCATAAATAGTGGTCTATTTATACTGGACTTAAAATACCAGTGGAACAGAGAAGAAAATACTAGAAAAATCAATTCATTGAGAGAAGAAAATGCAAGATGGGAAAAACTTGGTACTATGGGAAAAAAATGGCACTTGAAAAAAAGAAATTAAAAACATAACCTTGATTCTTGTCTCATTCCCATAGTGAGACTACCACTGAAGATACATCCCATCACCCTCTGGGATCTAGATGCAAATCACGTTCTGACCTCTCTGTCTTCATATGACAACTCATGAACACCCGTTGGGAGCCACCCAGGATCCTGGTGTGACTCTCCAAACTGCAAATTTTGACTTCCCTTGTGATGGTGTCTCCAAGTTAATTCTATTATATCTCCCTCACTGAATATATGAACTGAATATTAAACAAGCAAAGACAAACTCATTCCTTGCCAGCATAAACTCAGTCGAAAACTCACTACAGGGACAAGTTTCCTACTGATTTAAATTGACAAGTATCTCATCTGCTTTTAACATGTAGTCTTATAGTACAACCACTACACAATTTCTTATCGCACATGATTTTTAGTCTCAAGCCTACTCCTGCCAGAGAATTCACAGCCTAGCTCAAGAAGGGGAGGTACAACCTTGGCTTGGAGGTACAACCTTTGCACTTCCTGGGGCACAAACCACGGTCTGTAAGGTAGTGTGGAGATGACAAGGAGGCTGACAGCATGTGCATTAGCATAAAGGAACATATACCTTATTTCTCCTCTGGAGAATTCCTAACGTGGGAGACTGCCCACTGAGCAGCACTTTACCTCTTATTTCTGGACACCTGAGAAATGTGCCACAGAATGCCTACAGGAGAGCCACATGTGGTGGGACATGTTTATGTGCAACCACATATGTGTTGTGGAGAGAAGTCATTAAGTGTGTGTTCAGCTTCCAAGGAGCAGACCAGCTCCACGCATGGAGGCTCCAGTGCCCAGTAGGGATGGCAGTGCTGGCCATGCTGGAGACAGCCTGGCTGATGGGTCTGGCCTCGCCCACAGTCTACCTGCAAGTTGTATTTATGCAGGCTTTGAGCTCCCTGTGGCTGAAGAGGAGAAAGAGACTTGATAAAGCTAAGGAGCAAAATCATTGTTATTGCAGGAGCTGCTGCTTATTTCTGATTTGTTTACCTGCACGTTTTGTCTAAACAAAGGCAGAATATTATTTTTATGAACGGTATGCTCTCATTTGGAATTGATGCTAATGAATGCAAGGCCCTCTCCCCCTCTTGTTTGTACCATCAAATTAATTAGCTCTATTGTGACATCAGTATTTTTCTCGAGCAGTTCAAGGCCTGAGCATTTTCCTTTCTTTTCCTAAAGGGCATCTTCAGTGCCCTTTGTCTACCATAAGAATCATGCATTGCTTGTATTTTTCACAACTAATGCTGTTTATTATAAAAACTGATTGTGATGTGAAGATTGCTATACTGTGTGGCAAATTGCCCAAACAATTACTGTAAATGCATGAGCCATAAACTGTACTGCCAAGGACACTGGTAGGTTAGCTCCTATAAAAGAAACAATTAGAGTCTGAGGTGAAAATAATAGAGATGAGATGACAGTTATTGAAAAGGCAGAACATCCAGTTTAATGTTGTAAATATAGGTTTGTGGATTACACTGATGGTTTTAAAGTGTTCATGTCTTATTGAATGGAATAGAATATTACATACTTTAGAATGGGGCCATAATTATTATTCCTTTTTAATTGTGATGTCTGATGCATTTGTGAGCAGTTGCTGAGAACATCCTCACATTATACTGATTCTAGTTCTAAATTATCATCTTGCTCCAAGAATGTCTTTTCTTTTCTTTTTTTTTTTTTTTTCCTTTTTT
>NDXB01008305.1:0-79730 GCA_002631895.1 Agapornis roseicollis | reverse complement strand
TTTCTTTTTTCATAAAACAAAAAAAAAATAAAAAAAAAAAAAAAAGGCTTTTTTAAAATATATATATGTATATATATAAAAAATTAGTATTATTATAAGGGGATAGTCTGCATTCATACAATCACTAAGTCACTGACAATACTCTCTTTAACCTAAACTGAGGACAGTTGGCTGATAAAGCTAGCATGTTCTATGCTATGGTGTTATGTGAGAAATCTTGGATTTCTAACCATCCAATGTTTTAGCAGCACTGTAGAGACTGCAGTAACAAAAATCGGGATATCTGTAGAAGTATCTGCTTCCTTGGGTTGGAAAAAGCCTATATAATAAGAGTAGAGAGTAAGCTTTCCCTGCCTCAGATTCTTTTTTTCAGATAAAACCAGACATTGAGCTGGTGAAGGTAGCTCTCCCTCTAATGGGAAATCTTTGCAGACATTTCAGGCAGTGACAAGAATTTTCCCACAAAGAGTAAGGGTAAACCAGGAATTTGCCTTATAGTTTTTAGAAGTAACCTTGATTTGGGGAAAGAGAGAGATTTTCACACTTTCATCATTAAAGATAGGACTCAGAACAAAATAAAAGTTGCTTCTAGAAATAATGTGGAGAAACGAGGAAAAAGCAAGATACCCGAAAGTATGGGATTAGTATTTTCCTTGAGGTCATGCCTGGGAAAAAATACAATCTTTATCTTTGAGATCAGAGATTTCAGCCCCTCCAAATGTAGTTCTTCTTGTTCACACTTTTATCTTTAATTCCCTGTAGAATCTTCCTTTACTTATTGAAAGGATCGTTCATCTGTTCAAGTATGGAGCACTTTCCTACACATTTTTTTCTTTCTGCTTAGGGTTTGAGTTTAAGTTTCACATTGTCAATTTTTGGGCATTTAGTACATTTAAATTTCTAAACTCTTCAGTCTGGTTTCCTTTAATAACATCAGTTCCCTCAGTTTCTGAAAACCTGCCCTTAAACTTCAAAACTGTAATAACACGGTTTTGCTTGTTCTTGATATAATTTGGCTATTTGTAAACAGTCAAAGTGTAGTCTCAGTGCCTAGTCCTTCTTTAAAATCCTCTCCATTTTCAAACTCACTACTAAAATAGCAGAAACATGTGATTGATTCTGTGTTTCTTTCTCAAAGACAGGGGGTAAGGAAATAGATGATCCTTCCCCAGTGAGTAGCATTTGTTCTCCAGTTCCATAAAAACACAAATCTCAGTAGAAATAGCCTAATAATCTAAAGTGGATCAAGTATTTTGAATTGAAGTCAAACTTTCAATGTTATTATTATAGGAAACCCTTTAGGCATGCTCTACTGACAGTTGCAACAACAGAAAAGGGATGATTTGTAATAAATAAAGTGCCAGATCACACATTTCAGACTTAATCTCAGTAATTTCTGCTATGATCTGGCAACCGTTCTGCTGCAAATAAGAGAAGAGGAGAACAGACTGGGTAAATTAGTCATCAGACAGCTATGAAAAGCCACCAGTAATGGAAAGATGATGGCAACTTTGGGATGTGCCAAACAGGGAATTTCTGATGGAGACAGAGCAGGTAAAATGAATGCCTTCAAAAATAAATTATTGTTGAGGCTTTGGACCCAGGAAAAATAATTAGTATCTCATCATGTCATCATTAGGATTTTGAAACAGCCAAGGCTGTTCATCCTATTCATCCCATTCACAATGGTTAGTGGAAAAGACATCTATTAAATCTTGCAAGCAAGAAAGTGGCAATTCTGTTCTGATAGAAATGCTGAATAACCCATGTGAACTATAGCATTGCACTGGGTCTTTTTCCTGATCTAAAAGCATTGTGGCTGCCAACTGAAACATAGGCTGGTGGATGTGAAAGCCTGGGAAAAGACTTGTAAGTATCCAGTCAAGATGATCAGCCAGAATGAGAACTTCTGCCTCCGAGTGAAAAGGATCAGTTTAATGGATGGCCCTGCCAGAATTAGCATCTAAAGGGAGCAAGCACGGATTATTTTCAGAACCCATCAGAACCTGAACAACATCAACTGCAGCCTCATATGTTTAAGTCTTTGAGGCTGTTGCTGCCTCAAAACACAGATCTCATTTGGGACTACATATTTTGATCATGAAAAGTTACCCAAAAGAAGACAATCCATGTTCTTTCAAAGCTTCTACCATTTTATTTTGTTTTGGTTTAGAACATATTTCAACATACTTAATTACTTTCCTTGACTAACCACGGGATGAGCCTCTTGTCCTTAACAGTGTCGGACCTCAGGAAGCTGAGGGCAATGGGAAAGTTCAAGGGACAGCTCATGCTTTGAGGGTCCCAGAGCACAGTGTTCACTTGCTCTGAGTGGTACTTACTCCTCAAGTGGTTTCCTGGGTTAGCAGGACTGGTCACATGTGTACTTCTCATGAAAACTAGTTGCACAATTGGGATCAGAGAGTTAATAAGAAAAATGGGGAGAAATCTGTGGGGGTTCTGTTCTATAATTCCATTTCACCAAATATATGCCCACTGCAGCTACAAAATTTAATACAAGTTACATTTCATACATTACTTTCTTTTAGTGTGTAAAACAAATGTTTATTGTACTAAATACAACATGTTTGACTAAGTGTAAAATACAGGAACCAGCATGTTGGTTTCAATTTGTTCTGCATATCATTGGAGGGTCTAATCCTTTCACAACTCTATCTAGCCACTATCACTTTCTCATTAATCATTATGTTTCAATGGGGAACACTGAAGGGTGTTTTCACAGATTATAATGAAGTGAGAGGCTAACGTCAGGGTCTGTTTATCTTCATACTTAACATGGTATAATTATTTTGTATTTTTTTTTATTCAGCTAGGACTTGCACCTTGGCTTTTGTAAACATAGGCAGTTCAGTTTTCATTGTTAAGGATGTTGACTTAACAGAGTATAAAATAGGAATCTGGGTATGTGAGAGCACCACATTTAAAGTCCAACTTTCATTTCTCCTGCTGGTTATATTCAGTGGACCAATTATTCAACTGACTACTTGAAGCAAAATATCTGAACACATAAACTAAATGCTAGATTTCAGGCTGCCATAATGAGTGAAGACTCTTCTGAAAACAATGAAGGAAGTCTAGACATCTGTACAGCAGCAGAAGGAAAACTCGTTCACAGGATTCCACCTCGAATTCCCAGTTCCCTTGTACATGCCAAAAAGGGCCTTTCTGTGACTGTGGATGAAGCAAGATTTCTGGAAAAACCACCCCTATCTTACATAGCCTTAATTGCAAAGGCAATTCTTTCTTCCCCTACAAATAAATTGAATTTAGCTGCTATCTACAAATACATTGAAGATAACTTTCCTTTCTACAGGAACAAAGGTCGAGGCTGGAGGAACAGTGTAAGGCACAATCTTTCACTAAATGACTGTTTCATCAAGGTGGGAAGATGTGAGGATGGCAAAGGAAACTACTGGAGTATTCACCCATCAAACTTAAATGATTTTGTCCATGGGGACTTCAGGCAACATCGAAGGTCACGAAAGAGAGGGCGTTTAAAGGAGCTGGAGCATTGCCTTACTATGAATTATTTCATGCCATGGGGACACTATCCTTCCTACCCAGCACCACATTGGCTTTACCAAACACATTATTTTCTGGATCCTCTGTGGAAAATGCTGAATGCTGACAGACTCCAGTTTGTGCATGAATATCAAAAGTGGAATGTAAACAGTGATTCAATCATGGGGAATTTTTCACCTCCGCTGCAGACTGAAAAAACACAGGGCATTTCTGTGGACTGCTTTTATGGATCTCCTGCTACTTCAGTTATGCAGCAGAACATTTTCCTAAATACTGAACAGGGTTTTCCTAATTCCCTTTTCTTTTCCACTCAAAAGCAGCAGCAAAGTGAAGCGTTCAGACACATATGTAAGTACTAGAAAGTATTTGTAGTGCAGTAACTTTGCAGGCAGACTGGGAGTCTTTCAAGATAACAATGTATTAATATATCTTGCACATTTTTGAACACTTGTGTATGTTTAAAGACAGCAAAGAACTTACTTCTTTATGCAAACCAGTGATTATGAATGAGTGTATTAACTTTGAACATATAACAATGAATAATGGTTTTTAAATTACTACTAGTCAATGGCCTGCATAAGTTATTTTGTACAAGAGTAAATCCATTAGCACTAACCAATAAAATTATTTTTAAGTTGTCTTGTATTAATCATATTCCTGTATACTACTCTGTTAGATTCAAATTAATGCACATGTATGTGTGTTTATAACTATATATCCAAACATTTACACCTATATGTTTACTTTTATACCTAGTCGAAAGCATAAATTTTTCTTTTGTCAGTTGTGAATTTCTTTGAAATGCTACTTGTCACTTCCCACACTGTTGGAAATATTATGTGAGTTATTCTTCTACTCATTTAAGTGTATATCTTGGTTAAGACTCACTTAGCACTATTAATTCTGATGTCTTGTACTGATCAAAAAAATCACTGTACATTTATGTATCTTTAGCAGTCTGTTTAAATAAATGTTCAGATGAATAAATATTCCAAGTGAAATAGGATTGCAATATTATCTTTAATATGTTTTTGAGTTCAAATCTGGTTCTTAAATGCATGGCCAATACTAATAAACCTACTTAAATGATTAGTTAATGACAGCATGACTAATTACAAGTTTATCCATTTAAGAAATTTTAATTTTTCAGATAACTTCACTTACACAAAATTTCTTGAGCTTACATCTATACTTTCAGTTTACACAGTAACATGCATGTTCATGGTTTTTTTCATAGCCATAGAGTATATTGTGATAAAAAGCACTCACTTAAGTATGCTTATTAGATGTATGTATGTATCCAGCAACATCATTGTAACAGGCAATTTATCAGTAAAGTGTAGCAAGATCGCAGTGAAAACACCCAGCTTTTGCCAAGTCATAAAATTCCAGAAAAACTTGCTTTGAAATACTTGCTCACTTATGATACAGATTTGAACAGTAAACCCCCAAAGACCCTGCTGTACCTTAGCCATGAAAAGCCCTAAATGTGCAGACAAAACTTGATACCTGGACAAAGATGGGGAACATGAGGTTCAGGTTTGGCCAGATGACAAGACTTGGGTTGAGGAAATGATGGAAATTAACGGAGCTGGGACAAGGAGCCCATATGTGCTAAGCAATGAGCTATGAGAACCTTGAGGAATACAAACTGTGAATGCCAGGCAATTATAATCAGAAAAAAAGTAAAGCTAAGGATAAGGGGCAGGTTTGAGGAGTAGCAGGTGGGAAAAGTCGGTGCCTGCTACAGTTTATGTATTGGAATGCCTGGGATGGAATTTCATACAATTCTTCAGCTGCCAGCAAATTACTTTAAAATTACACAAAACAACAAGTAACTCCTGTTTGATCTCACTGGCTCCATTAGCTTTCTTGGCAAAAGCTTGTGAAGGGTACCTGAGGACATTCCTAGAAGGACACAATGCTATTTGACTTCATCTTCGCTGCAAAGAGTCAGAGGAGGGGAGTAAGGGGAGTAGGTGTTAACATGGCACTTTTGTGACTTATCACCTAACAGGACATCCTTTAAGCCTGGAGTAACCATTTCAGTTTGCTCTGGAAAAAGAATTGCATTTTAACAGATTAGCAATGGTGGAAACATGGTATGTACTAAACCACACATGTGCTTTCAGATCTTCACCCCAGTTTCCTGTGGGAATGCAATAAGAGCAACTCACATGCAGGAGGAGACATTCCTCTTCACAGATTTTATTTGAAGACCACTTTGAAATAGTTTTCATACCACTAGTGGTACATGTACCATAGCCTGAGAACGCCCATCTTAGATATTTCCAGTTTGATCATGTAGCTGTCAGCATGCTTTTTTATGGCTTCTTTTTAATGTGTTTTAACTTTTTGTTTGTGTGCGTAGCACCTGAATGCTGCAGTGGAGGAGGATTCTTTTTATGTAATGAGCAACTCTTTATTTTGTCTTCATCATTCAGTGGGTATCTGTAGCTTTCTTACTTTGCATAGTTTAAACACTGTTCTGAAGACAAAATTACCTAATCCCTATTTTATTACAATACTTCAAATCCATAATATAATTTACTTTAAAAATAACCTGAGAGATGAGGAACATCTTGAAACATATGCATAAAAGACTGAGGTCAAACATACGTGCTCAGTTTGGACATCACATTTGTGAAATCACTGTGTGGCATTTTGTGTGCTCAAAGCCCATCTCCCACTGCCCTGGCTTTCAGCTCTGAATGTTCAGAACATTTTCAGTGATCTCAAGCAACAAGAAAACCAGTAACCATTGTCACCAGTCCAGAAATACTGCAGCAGATTAAAGACAGCAATCTATCCCTGGAAGACAAACTGCCTCTGCCATATAGACAACCCTTTTTCCGCTGGTAATCCCTAACTGAGTTTGCTAAAAGCCTTCCAACTTCTGCAACAAAACCTGCTTCATGTAAATAGAATCATTTAATGAAGCATTTCTTCATCACACGATTCTAACCAATCTACAAAACACTCTTACTTTGGATAATAAATGTGGCAAGAGAAGAAAATAGACTTTTTCATATAATTAAAGGCAATATTGTAATATCTTCAACTGAGGTAAGGGCCAAGTTAGGAATGTGCTATTTAGACAAGATGCCATTTTTTTTCCCTAGCTTCTGAAAGCTTGACATTGTAATCTTAATAATGTTTTTGATCACAGCTGAAGGGGTAGGGTTAGTATGTCATTTTGTGATGAAAATGTCAAAGTACTAATTTGCAAACAAGTTGAAGTAAAAATTCAAAAGCAATAAGAAGCAAATCAAGTTGTGTATTTTATCTGAATTTCAAACCCAAAATCCACGTGGCATATGAAAATAAATAATGTTCTGATCTTGAAATATCATCCTACAATTAGAGGACATTAAATTTCTGATACAGGAAATTACCATATAATGAGAAGACGGAAAGGTTCTTGAAAATTAAGTGGATGAATTACATGCTTGTACGGGAATGTCTGAGGCAATACATGTGGTGCAAGGGACTCCTTTAGAAGCAAAAATAGCAGTTACAAATGCTGAATTACAGAAGGTTTGACAGGAACACAATATCCAAAAGCTGCATGTTGACAACTTCAGCATTTTTCAGCTGAAATGCATTACTGGGGTTGATAAAAATATCAGGCAATCCAAATCTCAGCATTTTGACCATTGTCACCTCTGTTCTGCCCATAAGTAAGACAGAGGTCATCTTTTTAGAGCAGATCTACTTTTGGAGTACACAGATGAAATGCCAGCATATGACATAAAGCTGGAATGGAGGTCACGTACGCTCTCATAAATAAATACTGCCAATTGCTCTCCTCTTCTTTTTGCACTAAAGAAAATTACTTCTGCATGATGAAATTATGTTTGAACCATACATTTGCTAACACTTTCAATAAACTGTGTCTTAATGATAAGCAGTAAGAGAACTAGGCCTGAGCATGAGAACCTTTTATTAAGGTTATTACACTTTACAGGTAATAATTTTAAGCCAGATAATAACATTGCCTTTGCAGTTGACCTTCACCAGTTTATACAAATATTTATTCTAAAAGTGCAATAAAAGGTCTCAGCCTATAAAGCCCAGAAAGTTAGTATACAGTTTAATTTCTGATACATTTGCTTCCCGACACAACTGCTGAGTCTGAGACTTGTCTTCTTTCATATTGAAAATAACCATTTTCCAGGAGCACAAATAAAAGCTTTGTAGAGAAAGAAGCCTCTGAGCTGTATAGCCACTCAAACTCATCTTTAGTAATTTATGCCTACCCAACAGTTATCCATTTCTTGTACTCCTGTCATGGAAGACAACTCTCCCCTTTGGAGTTAGCAGAGCACGGGTATCTTTTCCACTCTGGTGAGGCTTGTGTACAGGGATACATGAGGGTAAGTCAGGTTTGGCCTGTAGTGACACCATGAGGGAAAAAAAGAAAAAAAAGAAAACACTCAAGGCCTCTGACAGTTGTTCTGGTGTCATCAGAAATGAGATTATGAAAATGAAAATGCCCCAATCATACAGCAACAATACAGCATCACTGTACGACACAGGAAGGGTTGATTGATTTATATATGCCCTCCTGTACCTAAACCTTTAAATTTCTCTGAAGTGTAATTTTAACCAGGACTTTCCCAGGTTTGTATTATCTGGCCTGTGCATGTCAAAATAATTAAACATTTGTAACATCCTTAATCTAAATGATATGACAAATAGTGACAATAAATACAATATACAATAAATAAAATACAAATCAAGTGTTGTGCCAAATTGATCATGCAGACCTGTGTCAAAAATCACAATTTTTGTACTAGAAACCAAGTTTTGAATCTTTTTTTGCCAACATAGACTCCTGATCAGGTGCATCCAAGCACCAGAGAAATGCCCTGAAAGGCCCACTTCAAATGGCTGAAAGCCACCATGGCACATCGTGTACTACCTTGTCTCAATGTTGCTTTGGCAGCGAGGATGTGGCTGAAAGCTGGAGGTCAGATCTTCTGTGTTTTTTGCAGTTCTATGTATCTATGTCTACACTCTGTTTAGGTAGGAAGTTGTATATAAAGTCCATGAATGGTTCCTCTGCATCTTGCCTGCTCCCAGTACAACTGAGTACCTGAGCAGCTGCATTAACTATTTCATTCTCTTTCCTCCTTCTCCAGTGTTTACTCTGTCTTTATGTGTCTGTGTTCACTTTGCTGTCTTCCAGTTCCAACCTGAATTTCTCATTTCAGATTTCCTGTGGCCCAGCCCTATTAGCTTCTTATGTGTTGCTCAGCCAACATTATCAAAGCAGAACCCTGCATCCCAATATTCCTAGTTCATCAGAGACAGAACAAAGCTTATGTCAACACACAGGAATTAGACTTGAACAATTATTCTAAAAACAATGTAGAAATATTATACAGAGCCTGATTCTGATCTTACCAACAACCATGGAAACAAGAGCTAGTTTAATTAGAAGCACAGAGCATAAGGTTAGTAAGACTCAGGCTTGTGGACTTTGTTTCAACCATAAGACCATACTGTACTAATTTTGCTGTGCCCCCGACAGATTTCTCAGCACAATGTGTAGCAAACTTGAGTCAACCTGATAGCTCAGCAAGCCAAGTTTCAGTTAAAGCATATGCTTCTGGAAGTTCTTGTCTCCAGCTAGAGCTGTCAGCCATTCAAAAACTCTCTGGAGCTTTAAAGACATAGCATTTTTATTTAACTGGTTTAACATTCATTTTAGTACTGCACTTTATGCACACACAGCTTACCTATTTGTGCTCTTTGAAGACAGTGCATGGTTTACACTATACACTTGTGACATGTTAGTACATCTAAGGTCAAGAAGAAACAAGACAAAGAGCCAGGTATGCTGCATTTTTAAATGGCTGCTTCTCTCCAAGTGAAGGAGTAGAAAAATAATGGGGGAATCCTGTACACATAGAAGAAACATCAGACAAATCTGAACTTGCAATGAAAAATAGCTTGAGAAAAACAGCCTAAGAGCAGGCTTCTATTAGAGAATATTGGTTTGTTTTGGAAAAGGAGACATTTGCCTTTTGAAGCAGTGAGTTGCAAGAGAAAAGCTCCCCCACTTTAATTAGTAAGAAAAAAGAAACACTAATCTGCCTGCTGGAAAAATATTTTCATATTTCCATGCTGTCCAAATGGGTGTAAGAGAAAGCTTTAATAAATATATGATATTTAACAAAGCCAGAATGGGGGGATGGAGAGGAAGGAAAGCCCTATGTATTAGTTAGCATATGCCTGATTTTCCAGCTTGCAAGAAGGAAGAGAATAGAGCCACCTAACTTGTAACAGAAACTGAAGCTCTTAAATGTCATGCAGGACTATGAAATTGAAGACTCATGATCCTCAGTGCTCTCTCCTACGCTGGCCTTCTCTAGGACAGGCAAGCTTGTTAAGCTCAGGAGAGCCCAGTTCCTCTTCTAAGCAGTTATACATCAGAATTTTGGACATGAGAAGCAGCAATGTAATAGGAAGTGAATATCATCCTGGATAAACTGATTTAACATGCAGTTAAAGCATTTTGCTGTTGTAGAATACAATTCCACTGCAAGTCTAAAAAAATAATTAGTGTTGCAGCATTCCCCATAGCAGCCTTCCAGTATCTGAAGGGAGCCTATAGGGACTGTAGTGACAGGACAAGGAGTAACGGGTTCAAACTTAAACAGGGGAAGTCGATTGGATAGAAGGAAAAAATTCTTTACTTCTAGGGTGGTGAGGCACTGGAATGGGTTGCCCAAGGAAGCTGTGAGTGCTCCATCCCTGGCAGTGTTCAAGGCCAAGTTGAACGTGGGTTCAAGGCCTTGGGTGGCATGTTTTAGTGTGGGGTGTCCCTGCTTATGGCAGGGGAGTTGGAACTAGATGATCTTAAGGTCCTTTCCAACCCTAACTATTCTATGTTTCTATTCTAATCCAAGTAATTCAAATGCTCCACTCCACAATGCATCCATTGGTGATGTTGACATATACATATACATTTCTGTAATATAAACAGATTAGACTTAAGTGTATGTGCTCAGACCCGATTTATTAATAATAGAATATGCAAATTAATTTTTAAAATAAGCATATTAAAAATAAAAGTACATATCTGGAATACTGTGCTGTTTAAAAACAATAGTTATAAAAATGTTAGATACCAATTAAAAAAAAAAAAGAAAAAAGCAGTATCTCTATAGCCTGGGACATACAGCTACACTTTTAGGAGAAATTTTTACTATCCTTCTTTGCTCCTTTTCCATAAAAATTCTGAAGCTGTAGATCACAATCCAGTTTGTTCAAGGGTTTCAGAATTATTTAGTCTTTCTAAAACACATGCAATGTGCTAGGTTCCTGTTGTGATAGTTATATGTGTAAATACTAAGGACAATAAAATTGTCTAAATAAGCAAATAAAGCAGCCATTAAATGCAACTGAATTAGCATGTATTCCACTCTTCCCAAACCTACATATGGATTACACAATTTTATTTCTGACTTTCAACTTTCTATTAGTATTTTCATGGCTATCATTATCTGTAAAGCCAGTAAGTAAGATTACTGAAATAAAAATAAATTGTAAAGGAAAACCATTGTAATCAGAGGTGGTTCTGAATATGAAAACTGTAGAAGGAGTTTGAGAGAAGCCTGTAGACACTCTGAAATAGATTTTTCTGACAATAGCTTCTAAGAAAGGTTACGAAAGTAATTTTACAGAAAACAGACATAAGCTGAACTTCACAATCCAGATGAATTTATAGTGTTGAGAAAGCAACATTGCACATCAATTGAACTATTCATATATCTTCTATATAAAACACACTGTAAACCGCTCATCAGTAAGTTATTTTCAGTAAGTCACTGAAATTGTTTATCTCATATAGCAATGTTCACAGACATTTGCAGAATCTGTGTGTGTCTGGGTGTGCATGTGTGCATATTTATGAATTTTAAAAATATCAACCTTAAATGCTTTATAATTTTGCAAAAAGTTGGGCAACTTTATATAAGAAGTACAGCTGGTATAAAAAGCAAATCAATGATGCTGCACTGTAAATAGCCAGTATATTTGCTGCCTTCAATGCTCCTCATATTAATGAAAGAGAAGCTAGACATGTGGAGAAAATTATCCCATTATGTTAGTAGCACCATCTTAAAGATGAGATTAAAAACTGTAATTCTACTTAATCCCTGTAGCCTGTGACACAATCAAAGAAAAAAGGTAATGAGAATACAACTCACAGAGAAGAAGTAAAAATAATGTCACAAAGACTGCTCCATCAGTTAAAACCTCTAGATGTACATCTGATTGCTGCAGACGAAGAAATCATTGTATGAAACATCAAGCACCAGGTTCGCAGAACAATTCTGAAATGCAAAGCAACAAATTAAACAGCACACAGTAAGAGTCAGAATCAATCAGGACAAAATTTATGTCATGCTTGAAAGCTTTACTAGAATTCATACAGCAATGCTTCAGTTAGTAGATCTTTTGTTAATTGAGATACAACAATGCGTACCAAAATTTAGTAAGAAATGGCAGATGTGCTAGTAGCTGATAATTACTTTGCAAATTTGAATCAAATAATAGCTTTCTAACAATTAGAGTAATCATAGTAATTTTAAGGGTGGAGAGAACAAGGATGATATCAAGTTTGTGATATAAAAAACTGGAATTAATACTTGAATAATCTCCATCATTAATCAAGAAATAAATCCATCTTGCAAGTGGATTTCTTGAGAGCAGTTAATAACTGCCATCACACTTTCCTGAGCCTGCAATCCAAATATAGCTAGAAGAATGACTGATATTAGTTGTCTGAAAGTGACAATTCCCTTCTGAATATCACCAGAACATGTGACCTGTATAATACGAAGTTTTGAAGTTAAATGATCTTATAAGGAAATAATTCAGTAACCAGCTTGATGACTACTGTGCATCACAAGCATAGAGACTTAGGTAAACCTGCTGTAGCCTAAAGCTGAAAATATAGTGTTTATTTGGTGTGTATTTATTTAAATTAAAAAAAATAAAAAATTGGTTTCTACCAATTTCAAGACATTGAACTGCATTCCTAGTATCTGAAGATGATTTGAACCTCAGTTTAGAGGAAGATGCACCACCCACTGGGTCATGGGATATTTCTCAGGCATGCTGATCTTCATGGTGAGGCTGTTTCCCTTGGCATTGGAAGGGCTAATTTTTCTAGCTGTACCTCAATAGAATAGTCTCACCTGAAAGACCAAAGAAGAAATATAGCCTAACATGGCCAGTGGATGTTGCTGTGAATTTATGCTGTGATTTAAAGAATACCTTACAAGGTACAAATACTAAAAGAAGAAACAAAATTTTAATTCTACTTCAAAACAGAACTTTGTAAAAGCATTTTTTTTTCTCTGAAAACTATTACAGCAGCTACTCTAAAAATCAAAATTACCCTTTTGTCTGCAGGGTGGCAAGCTTCTCTATAGCATCTTCACAAAATGCCTGAGACTTGATTACATCAGAGATAGAGTCTTCCAGGCAAAGTACATATGCAAACCTATTGTAAACAAATAGTGTCCTGGATTTCACTGAAGGAGCCACTGCACTGAGACTACAGCAGGGATGGGAAAACTTTCTCAGTAGGGAGAAGACAGGATGAAGTGGGATAGGCTCTGGCAGAATGTCCGTCCATTCCTGAATTAGTGAGCTTGCAAGTCACAGACTACAGCTACTTCTCAAAAACCTTGTTAAGTCAGGAAGACGGGAGAAAAGAGGAGCAGCAGTGACCTGGTACAAGCAGGAGCTGAGCTACTGTATTCTCACAAAGTTTCATCACTACTTTGAGTCCATTATGTCAACAGTGAGAGCCAGGGAACTGGGAACAGTGCTCAGAAAAACTACTGAATCACAAAAAAGTGATCTGCAGCTGTATCTTAGATAACGTCACAGCCTGCCAGACTTGTGACCTTTAATTAAGGCATATGCTATCATGCCTTTAAGTCCTCTTAGCAGAGGACTGAACGTTTATATTCAGATTAAAATGAGATATTTTCAGAGGCAGAAGGCTGTTTGGCAATGGATCTGAATGGAGGGTCCTAGGTCAGTCCCGCTGAGGTCCTGTTTGAATCTGGATAAATCACTAGCATCTTGGTATCCAAAGTTGTGGCTGGCATCAGTCTTCTTCATGGAGGCAAGTAAAACAAGAATGACAGAAGAGGCTGAGACAGGAGACACAAACCTTTTGTGCATTGACTGTGTCTGAAATGACACATAGCCACATGCTGGTAATCTCTCAAAAACAGTCTAGCTAGCTATCTGCTCAAACATGATGAGTCCTTAGCTTTCTCTGAGAACATTTTCATACCTTTTGTTTTAACAGAGCTACCTATGATATTTCAGAGAAGACTTTACTCTGACATTTTCTTAGGAACTTCCTCCAAAATGTTTGCATGACTCCCTCTGAACTCCATTAATTTCTTGTCTCTACTTTTACAAAGAAATTGAGGAGCTTTAAGATGCTCACGGAGCTATCACTATAAGAACAGATATAGATATGGCATATATATGAGCCAGCACATAATGAGATATAATTTCTAGCCATCATAATTAGCAGTGAAGATCATTCAGGTAAACAGACCAGCTGGTCAAGTCTGAACAAGGTTTACAGTGAAAACCAGCTTCACAAATCATCAGTACTAGCTAACTTACTGTAAAATAAAATCTCTGATGACTCCAGTGGAGTAAACTCACCAGAGTAATCTTCCAGCTACATCACTGCAGTTTACTGCATGGATGCAAGTCTGTTTAAGCACATGCAATTCACACTGCATGAGTGATCTACTCCTGTAGATAACCTCCTCCTTTCCCCTAGACTTTTATAGTGTTAGTGTTCCCATTCCTTCAAATGTTGGTGACTTGGTTAGACCTGCCAGAAAGGGTTATCACCATTGCAAAATGCAGTGGTGGTTTTCTTCAGTGACAATACTGAGCTTTCGAAATAACTGAAATTCCCATGTCACGGCAAGTTCACAAAAGGGGTACCAAGTTGTGATTCTAACCTACAGATGAGAGGCACCGTGTTCTATTATCACCATAAAAACATGCAGCCCCTGGATTCCGCTTTTTTTTTTTTTTTTTTTTTTTTTTTTTTTTTTTTTTTTTTTTTTTTTTTTTTTTTTTTTTTTTTTTTTTTTTTTTTTTTTTTCCAACTAATTCCCACATAAATAAATGGGGGAAAAAAAAAAAAAAGTGCTTATCAGTCTTACATTAAAAGCTATCACTGCTGTGAGAGAATTTGGGAAGAGCATTATCAACACCTTTACCAAAACCCACGCATCTTCCTGCAAAATGTAGTATGTCCTACAATGCTTTCCTGGTGCTCCTGTTTGTCAATGAGTTAAGTACATGCTGATTCAGGGATACATTTTCTACATATTTACCTTCTATTTCTGTAATTTGCACGTCTAATCTAAGTGCAATGCACTGTTAATTTACCCATAGTGTTCCCATGGAATATAATTTGTATGCACATAAAAAGTCAATGTAATATCTAGAGATGAAATCCAATGGAAAGAATTTACTGTGAAATCCGGTCTTCATTCCCTCATTTTTCCACTTCACTGACTGTTGCTTTTTCAAAGTACTCCTAGAGCTCTCTTGCACAACCCTTCATTGTGCTGCATTATTTCTTTATTTGGGAAATAAAACTAAAACATATATAAAACCTAATTTCCCATAATTGTTGGAATGATATTAAGACAGTTTTTCAGGAGAGAAAATGATAATTGATTTTATTTCAAAACCACATGGAAATTCCACATAAATTGGTGCCAGAGTGCAAGTGCTACTCAATTGGGAATGGAGAGGGAGGGAAGAAAAATATACGCCAACTCTCACTTTAATAGAAAGGATATGAGACATATTTTATTTGAATCAAATGCTAATTGGCAACTTAAGCATCTGGAGCACATGTGATAACTTGGGCAAAATGTATTGATTTATCTATTGATTTTTCTAATATACCTTCTTTATGAGGGAGCTAAAACTTAAAGTAGCAAGTGACTCAGCTAATGCCAACTTTAAGTAGTGTGGAGACTTTCAGATATTCAAGATGGGTCATCAGTGAATTGCAGAATATTATGGATCTTTGCCTTCCAGGCAATACATGGCATTGGCATGTTCCTCTCAGCTTGCAAGGTTCAAATTTTTTTCAGTATTAATCTTTTCATGCATTTTTTACATTGCTACAAGCAAGCAGCTTTGCTCGTAAACTATATGTACATATGGATTGAGAAAGTAGATGACTCTTACACTACTATACCTTAACTTTAATCTTAGGACTAAGCATATAGAGCCTTTCTCTTCAGTCCCAAAACCAGTTCATATGTGAAAGAAACACACAGGAATATACAAAACACCTGTGGATTTTTGGTCAGCTTATTTCCAGGAATAACTCTGAAACTCTGCAATGTTTGTCATTCTCTCTGGGTGGTTTTACATAAACAAAGGATAGCAGGTAATTCCTGTGCTCTTGAAAATACAAGAACTTCTGCCGTTACCTTCAATGGGACCAGAATTTCCTGGGCACAAACAGAATTCACCTCTACACTTACAGTGAGTTTTACTTTTTGCTATTGGATTTAGCCTTACAGTCTGTTTTCTGAAATTTGGATCAGTCACAAAATATGGCTCATAAGCAAAGGACTTTTTTTTATTTAAAAAAAAAAAAAAAAGGAGGGGGGGAGGAGGTTTGGGGGGTGGGGGGAAACATGAAGAATCCAGGAAGGGCAGCCTTGAGTTACCCTGTTACACTTTGTATTCTAAATGTTTGCACACAGCAAGTAACACTTGAAATACCCTTCCAGCAGTAGGCACCCAGACTCTTAAGTTTCAACTCTAAAGGTCCAAGAACAGAGTTTGTAAAAAAAGAGTATTCAGATCACAAGATTTTCTGCATGCACTAATTGTGAAGAGAAGGCTGATACTGCTGCTCAGATGCTAGTGTCATGATGGAGGGGAAGAGCTGGAACAGATAGGTAAATGGCTGCACCATGAGAAATCTTTGCTACTCTTGGTACAGACACATCACAGAATTAGTAGTCATTCTTCTTTCCCCAAAAAGCATTATTCTTACTCCTAATTTTGCTGTTGGACTTTATTGAGACATTGTTCACCACATTAAATAGAGTGGAGAGAAACAACTCAAATTACACCACTTTTACCATGCTCTCCAAATTAGGCTCAGGGCTTCTGGATGAAGCACTGATGAGGTGGAACACACCTGATTGACTTCAAGACTTCCAATCCCAGAAGTCAAAATTTACCCTGAGATTTCTACTTTTATCACATTTTAAAAGTGATTTCTGACCTCTGTCACAATGTTAGAAGATTTCACCCAGCAAACCTAAAAGATGCCCCTGAGACGTATCTATTAAAAAATTAAAAAGTCTATTAAAAAATGAGAATATGTATTTTGCAAAAAAGAAATGTAGACAGAGAAGACATCTTCACTTCTGCCACACTCCATGCATCACAAACCACCTCGAACCTCCACTGACACTGCAACTGCTGGTAGTGGCTCACCTGCGTGCAGAACCCACTAGCAAGCAAAGTTTTATGTAATTATACACCAGAAAAACCCCACAACAACCAACCAAGCAAAACATGCACACAAAAACCTAAGAAAACAAAAACACAAAACCCCCCAAATAAACGAAAAAACAACATTAACAAAAATAAGCTCCACAAAACCTCAAGAATTTTCTTGTTAAGTGGTACAGAATCCTGGGATCTTTCCCTGTGCATCTCACACAATCTCCTAGAAACACCACATCCTTGCTCCAGCGCGTTAATTCTACAAGGAGCAATTAAACGAGAATGGGGCAGGGCGGCCCCCGTCCCCCTGCACCGCCGTGCGCCACGCGGTGGCACCAAAGCGCCGCTCTTCCCTCCACCACCTCCCCGCACCTCGCACCGCGCAGCACTTGCGCGGCACCGCTCCGCACCTCGCACCGCGCGCGCCACGCTCGTCGGCACCTCTCACCGCGCTGCGCTCCCACCTCCGAGGCCCAGGCTTCTCTGTGCGGGGGTTTCGGTGGGCGTTTGTGCGGGGAAGCCCCTTCGGCTGGGCCGTGCACGGCGTGGTGCTGCGGGCCAGGCCCGTCAGAGCGGAACCTAGGCGTCTGTGACTGAAGAGAAGAGCCATCTGAAGGGTATCGTGGCCGAGGTGCATTTACTGCCCTTTGGGTCAAGTGTGAGTGGAGTGTTCACAAGTGTCAGTGTTCAGAGGGTTTCTCTCACACCTTTTTAGCTCTTCCGTGCCCTTGTAATCCTTGCTATTCTGGGCACATAGAAACACGACAGCAAGTCATCTGTGCACACCGGAAGAGCCATAGGCCCCCTTATTCTCTGAGTGTGGCGCTTCCCACTGCAGTGGTGATGCCAGCAGAGCTCGGGCTGCCACAGGAGTGAAAATAAGCAGACATGCTTTTAAGGACTGCTTTTAAACTGCCTTGTCATTTGCCCTGGTTTTTTACTCTACATTCACCAATCATAATGGTGTCTAAGACCCCAGAACTCTGTCTTGCTCTATGTGGATGCAGCTTCATGGCTGCTGTGCAGAGCCCCAGTATGTGTAAAAACATTCAAGCAGGGCCAGCATCTCACATCTCAGTGACTATATGTGATATTTTGCTGTTATTACATCTATAACTTACAAGTCTCAATCAGGCTCTTGACTCTTCTGAGCCAAATGCTGGACAAACAAAGCCTCACCCAGTGCCAACTGAAGGCAGCGGAGGTTGGAGGTTGGATGGGCCCCACGGGGAGTGTTCCTAGCCCAAAGAGCTTACAAGTCCAAAAAGACAAAACAAACAATGACAGACATAACAGGCATGCAGGCAGCTGCCTTGGCCCTGACCCTGCAATTTTTTCTGGTCTGGTTTAACCCTGTCTGAGAGGGTGCACGATCTGGACTTTTATTTTAAATGCAAATCTTGCCTGCTTTCTAATTCAAGAAAGCTGAATATACTTTATTTAATGTATTCTACATTAAGCCTTTAAGAGCAGTATCAGTATTAAATATGTTTCCATATATTTAAAGCATCAACAGAAAATAATCAGTGAAGTACCATTTTTTCTCCATCTAATTTGCTTTTTTTAAAACTTATATTGGCCCTTCTCTTTTCTCTCTCCATTTTTCGTTATATTTCAGCCCTTCCTATTCCTTATTAATTATTTTTGGTTTTATGCACTCCTTTTTCAGGTTTCCATCTTTTGTGTTTATCTTTACCCATGTGCATCCCCACTAGGTATCAATGAAACTATTCAAATGCTTAATTGAGATAAAATTTTGTAAAATGGCTATTTTGCTTTCTATGCAACTATTAATCCCCGGGTATTCTTTTCCTTGGTTCTTTCCATCTTACCTATCTTCCGATTAGGCTCTAAGGCAGTGGTTCCCATGTCACTTCAGTACAACTCTTCCCCTTTTCTGTGGGATTTTAGATCCCCAACCTTCAGCCACACTGACCACTCTGGAGTAAAAAAGTCTGCCTTCACCTGCCTTCAGAGCTTTACAGCATCCCCGAAGACTCATCTTCCCCCTGCACAACCAACCACCCTCCTTGCTGAGGAGGTATCTCATTGCTGGACAGAAGTTTGCTATGCAGTCTCTATGCAAACACCACTTTGCCTTCCTGTCTACATTGGTTGACACTAATGGTTACAGACTTATGAGAAAGAGAGCATGAGAGGAGAACAAAGCAGGAAAGGGAGGTAGAGGCAGAAAAGAAATGGAGTTGATGGAGAGGAACTGGATGGAAAATTCCTGAGGGTTTTGAACCTCCCTCAGCAACCCTTCCTGTGGTAGTATTTCCTGCCAGCTTGAGATCTGAACTGAGCTGAATTTATTTGATTGTAAAGACATAAACCATGGGAGTGCCATACCTTTCCCTCTTTTTATACAGCCAAATTCTAAATTTCAATAACTAGCTGAGCCTGATTTCAGAAAATTGTTCAGGTTAGCTTCCATCTGTGTTCAAAATTTCTATCTGCAGTTCTCTGTCCTCAGAGTAATGAGACCATCACAGGGAAGAAATCTTTGGGTTAGCCTTTACATTTTGAGCACCCGAGGACTTTTTTTTACCTCCTTGATCAGACTGTCCCCAGGAGGAGCTGTAGTTGCTCCTGTTTGAAGCAACTTTGTGTGGACCAACAGCAGGCATCACATACATCTGAGCTCAGCAAAATAACTCCTTATTTTGAGAAAATGTAGGACAGACAATAGGACTCCTTTTGTGCTTTCATATTTTCCTAATTTTCTGAGCATGTTGCTAAACTGGAAGTATCAACATGGCTTGGAATGGATATTTGGTATACCTGTGTGCTTCGTATTAAAGCTCTACCAGCACCTTAGAAAGGCTTCATATGAACAGACTGTTGTTTACAATGAAGCTGCAGTTGTCTGGATCTTGATAATTTCACTGCAGATGGCATGACAGTGGGACTTACAAACTCTCCCCACCCCCTTTCCTCAAGCACATTCTTTACTTTAAAGAACACCAGGTTGTTTTTTTCAAATGTTCCTTGGGAGGTATGTAGGATCTCCACCTCCAAACTTGAACTTCAAAGTCGAGCAGTATGTCTAGTGCCCATCTTCTCAGCATATTTTTCAAGAACGAATGATAAACATTTCAAGCAAAGTGCACTTATTACAAGTTTGTTTGCCAAGTACTGCTGCCTCCCTTCCAAGTTCCAGCTATGTCAAAGCATTTGGTTTACAAACAGGTTCCTCCCCTTGGCTGGTACACGGATGCCAGGGGCCAAAGGCTTATCGCTAATGAAGGAGTTTCCTGGATGAAAAGGGAAAATGCCGTGGGAGTCACTTGACAGACTCTCACTTGTCACAGAATGTGTAGGTATGCTGTAGTTGCTGAGCAGATGAATGAAGTGATGTGCAGAAGGAGTGATTTCCCTGAGTTCTTCCAGAGCCAGCTTTAAAATTCCCTGAAGTCAATAGATTCCTGTTGATTTCTATGGACCTGGACATTGGGTTTTCAGGTGATTACTTATTCTAATCATGAGACACTGCATACCCCAGGTGCCTATCCCAGGTTTATTTTCTTTAGAGAAGTCTGAAGTCATCTGAAATTCCTGAATATTTGTGACTTACCTTAACAAAAAAGGAGATAGATAGGTAGATAGATAGATGATAGATAGATAGATAGATAGATAGATAGACAGATCAGTCTAAAATACTGAAAGAAATGCTGCCCTTAGTCTCATTTTTACTTATAGCTAGACAAAAATGCAACTTACATAAAGGATAAGTTACTTTAACTTATGGTCAGGTCAACCCCAATTTCAAGAGAACATAAATCTGGCATAAAGCAATGTGCTTCTTGTGCATCACATTCCTCACTGAGATCTACCATCACACAGACTCAAATACAGACCACCTACACATTTCTTTTTCATATTGTTTTCTATCATATATTGCATGGCAAAATTAAGAGCTTTTAAACACCCCTCTGTAGACTTGTGGGAACTGAGGAAGAGGTTACACTGATACATGTTAGCCTGATCAGAACATTTAATGTGTATGACAGAACTGTTATTACTGCATTCTCCTACAGCTGTACTCCTAAATCATATTTTCCTGTCTTTTACAGCAGCTTTTTATATTTCTCCTGTTTTCAGGATATTTTACCCAAATTTATAGTTACATATCAAATGTGGACTTCACTCAGATGAGAGGTAAGTCTTTTCTAGGCAACAGTGCTGGTAAAAATTTATAGAAATCTCTTTTTTTTTCATTCCTGCTTAAGGATTTTACTTTCTGTAAGTCTATTTAAGTGCAGGTTATAATAATAGATATAACATAATTTTCATATTTTCTTTAAATTATTTCATTATATAATGAAATATATATATGCAATTGCATAATTTTATTCATTAATTCTTAGCCCTGTATGAGATTGATGCCTGATCCTATGCCATCCTGTACATTGTGTTTCCCTTCCTTTGTTACAAGGAAGGAACACTGAGTCATGAAGTAGTGATGACAATCCCACTGTCAGAATTATTTGTCTAAATCAGTGGAACTAAGCTTTCAATATAATGGAAAATTTTTGCTGTCTCAGTTATTAAAACAGTGAATCCGGCTTGCTCACTTGTGTAAGTCCTTATAGCACATACACTAGACAAGTTGTCAGATGCATTTTTCACACTCGGTGCCTTGTAGCCTGGATGTTTTGCAAACTGAATGGGTCTGTCCCTATCTTTGCACATGTATGCAAGACTAAAAGGGCAATAGGATGCTTCCTCAGACCTCATGAATTCCTTGCAAAGGCCAAGGCAATGACAAATATAGTACTTGCAGAAGGCAGAAGAGTTGTTTCAATGTGGCCCTGACTGCACAGCACCTCAGTTTCTGGCTGCACCTTCACTGCTGAGTTAGTTCAAGACCCTGGTCCATGTGGGAGCAAACCCTGCACAGCTTACATGCAAGCTTGAGCACTGGGTCCAGTTTGTAGCATTCAACTAGACACAAGCACATGAAGCCAATTGTTTTAATGATAGGAGTATCTAATACCATATCTGTATAAAATTCTGTATTGTACTATTCTGTGCTGTATATTATATACAGTATCTGTATATAATTCTAGTCAAGTACTCAGAAATTTGAACAGTTATCTTCATTACTGTAAGTCCAAAATTTATAAATAGCAAAGAAAAAATAATGGTGTACTATTAAGGCATATTGAAAAGTGGAGCAAGAAGTGGTTGGCCACATTTGATAGCAAAAGTGGTTAAATCTTACATAAAGAATTACATCAGAGTGAAAATGGCATGCTGCTAGAAAAAAGCACCTGATTCTCAAATTTGTGTTTGTAAGGTTTTAATTTAAGTAGTAGGAGAACCAGTGCAAGTTCTGCCTGAATACAGCACCTGCCATCTGGCTGGGCAGAAGCAGCGTATAACTTTTTCAAGCACAGATCATTCTGTGGACTACCTAATCTGTTGCCCTTCCTGTGAGAATGTGCACAAAACTCATCCCATCTCCCCTTCAGCTGCCTTTCAGCTCCAGGTGTTGCCAGTAAAAGAATCTTCTCTGTTTATTCTGTTATGTTTTCCGTTATGAAGTTTATATATTGTCTTCTTTTCTTGTTCTTGTACTTGAAATGATGAAATATTTGTCATGATTCTGTATGACCTGATTCTGATGTTCTTAGTCTAACTGCTATATTTTTGTAATACAGTATTTCAGGGTACATCTCTCTTTTGGAAAAGTGTACTCTTTTGTGAAAGAACTTCTATTGTGTGCCTGTTTTTTTCACAATATCTACGTATGCTACCTGCTACAAATGATTATCTGCTATATACATAAAAATAAGATGTTTTAATCATGATGTGCCCATCATTCCTGCTGGCCAATTTACAGTAAAAATTCTAAAAATGTCCTATTGGGGAAAAAAAAGAAAAAAAAAAAAAGAAAATCCAAGTGTGTACTATTCTCTGCTGTGTTTTCTGAAGCTTGTCAAATGTAGGCTGTTTCATATCAATGGCAAGAAGAAAATGTCAGAATTAAAGGCCTTCCAAATTTTCCTGGATCTCAGGAGCCAAAACTCAGAGGCATCTTAAGTTTACCTCTACTGATGCAGAGGAGTAAAAGGAAGAAGGAACTCTACAATTAAAAGAAGTTAGAACCAAAGTGATGATGTGATTTATAAATCGTAAGCACAGCTTCCAGAAACAGACAGGAAATGTCTGCAATCAAATGAATTTCAGTGTGACATTTTCTACCTCTGAACCACTAAGATGTTTTCAAAAGTCCAGGTTAGACTAAAATGGGAGGGAAGGGATTTGTTTCCCTGGTAAGGTTACTTACTTCACACAAGCAGATTTTGACTTGTGATGAGGGCTCTCATTGCCTTAGGAATGTAAAAGGTTAATTCAAGCTGTCTTGATATCAGATAATAATTACGTGATTTATGACCTCTGTCACAAAGCATCCAAGAGATCAAAGACCAAAATAATGTTGGTTCATTTTATGTTGATTTTGTTCAATGCTAGTAACAGATGGGACTTGGGGTTTTTCTTGCTAGAAGTCCTTTTTTGTTGTTGTTGCTCTAAGTGCAGTAAGCTGATTGCTGCTTAATCTGTGTAATTTTCACTTGAATTTACTTTATGTCTTCTACCCATAATATGCCCATAAGAATAGACATTTGGTATCATAAAAGCAGTTCCTAAATTTCTAAAAAAAGGGATTAAAAAAAAAAGCATTTTAGATTTAGGGCACAGGACAGTCTTACACTAAAGTTTCATTTTGAAATTTATTTTTATTTATACCCTTTTAAAATCAGTGCTGCACCGCTAATCAATTTTCCTGAAGACTCCTTTATATTTTGTAAAGTGGAAGACATGTTATATTGCTCCTCTGTTTTGTTCATTTAATACCGCAAACTTTTTATCTGTAGTAGCGTAGGTATTCTTTTCTGTAGGGAGGTATATGAAAAGTATTATCAATATGGAAATTCAAGGAGTTTAAGAAAGAATAAACTAATTACCTAAGTTGGAATTTTGACAAGACATCAAAATCAGTATCACCTCTTCCGTAAATGAGTGCAATGAGAATAAGTCACAATATAAGAACTCAAGACTTTACTTTCTATATGTCATTGGAAAGAGACAGTACTTTCAGCATCAGGGTTTCTTTTGGCATGGGACACAGGATTGGATCAATACTGACACAAGAACAGGAATGTCACCTGGCAGTTTCTTTACAGCTTGCTTCGTAGAAAAAAAAAGAAAAAGTTGGTTAAAGCACAGGAACTGCACTCAAAAGGCTTTTGTTTCATTTCCAGACAAGTCCCAGAATTCTTCTCTGATCTTGGGCACTCTCTGTCTCTTAATTTGTCCTCTGTACAATGCAAATAATAGTAGTTACTAACTTCACAGGATTTCTGAGTGACTTGACTCATTAAGTGCTGTCTATGAGGTTTTCTTGCTGTAGAGTAATATGAAAGTGCCAGGGTTTACTTACACAGTTATTAGTACTTTATGCACTAGTATAAACTTAAACTAGTTTAATGTTTGGGAAAAAAAGCTTCCAATTGTATACCTATAGTTTCTCTGGAGATTGTTTTGTGTTTGTTTCTTTTTTTTTGTTCAGAGAAAGATACGCTACCAGTAAGGACTCCTTTGATTCCTTAGACTCCTAGGTTTTGTACTGATACATTTGGAAGCATCTGTCTTGACAGCTGTGAGGTCCCAAAGCTCAGTATTACCGCCTGTTTTGCAGATGATAAAACCAGAAGTACTATTGTATAAAGCAAGCTGTTATAGCTGCCTACATTTATTCTTGTAAGAGCTACAGTCTTTTAGAAGAACATTTTAAAATTGCTGTTGAGAAGGAATCTAACACAGACCTTAGCAAGTTGCTCACTCCAGTTGACAAAAATATGCACCCTTATTTCTAGCATGAATTTGTCCAGATTTTCCTACTATTTTACTTCTTTACATTATTGCTAATTTCATGTATTTGCTAGATTTAAGAGTCTGTAATCAAACCCATATAATTCCCCATGGTAACAGCTTAGAGGTTAGGTCCAAATCAATCTTCAGTATTCTCAACTGATAAACTAAGCAGATTAAGCTCTTTGAGTCTTTTACCCTGAAGCATGATTAACAGTCCTCAGGTCATGTTTGTGACTCTTCTCTGAACTTCTTCAACAATATTCCTGAACCATGGACCCCAGAACTGGACAAAATATTCCAGTAATGATTTCATCAGTGCTAAATACAACAACAGTGTAATAACTCTCGACACCTATCTTCATTCATTATTCCTCTGGTGCCTATTTATTAAGCTCATATTAGACATTTTGTGCACTGTGTCACGTTGGGAAATTACACCGAGATGACTATGAACTCTGATCCCCAATTCTTTTTGAGAATCACTGCTTCCCAGAACTGAGGCTCCACTCTCTATAATTACAGGCTGAAATGCTAGTTTTTAGAGTTTTAGTTATGTTAAATATATTTGCTATATATATATTTGCAATACTATTTACAAGAGATTTGGTCACCTGGTATTGGTGATGACCCTATGTAGTCACCCTTCAGGCACTCTTTTGTTCTCAGACGCAGGCACTGACGGCTCAGCTCTGTTGATCCACCTGAGGCAATGGTCAGCGCCTGAAATTTCAGCTGATAGAGGAAGAATCTTTCAAAGCAAGTTCCCATGAGAAAGGTACAATTCTTAGCCACGTCTTGGTAAGACGCATTTCTGAATCCCACAAGCATGAGTAAGGAAGGTGCTCACTTTTATGCCACCATTTATAAATCTGGAAGTTGCTATTAATCATGAAGTATCCGGACCTTTTAAAACGAAGACACTTAACACCATTGGTATTGAATGCCACAGGTCAAGAACTTGTTATGCAAAGATGAATTTTCTTTTCTTTGTTCTACATTAGCCTGTCACTGATACTGTATTAATACATGTATTATGATAGCATATATGAAGACTGGGTTAAATAGTTTTAAATTATCTTTGCAAACTTAAAAATTCCAATTAAATCTCCTTAAACTATCCTTTTTTGGCAAGGTAGGCTACATAACATCAGTGCCAGAGCACACACCAGTCCTCCTGAATCCCAGCTATTTGTTAGAACATCCTTTCTCATCTCTTAGCCAAAGAAATTAATTATATTTAATTGAGAAATCACTCCAAAATTTACAGTTCTGTTAAAACAAACCAAACCAAATGCAAAATCCTAAGCTATAAGGTTTGGTTGAAAGAAACATATTTGGCCAAATATGCCATTTAAGCAAGTCCTACAAAAAACTACAGATTTTATTGGCATACTGAGTAGGTATACCCAGTCCCATACTTCAAGTAAGCAGACTGTAGATAATCTCAAGATTTCACTTACTCACTATCCCTCCAACTACTCTCAAACAACAATTTGTTAGTGAAAAGCAGTAAGTAATGAGGAGAGGAGTCTTCAGTGGGTAGAAAAGAATAAGTAAATTGTACTTCTCTTTTAATTTGTAATCCTTACTTTCCTTGGTGCTATTCAGATTTATTATCAATGATATATATGTATTATTGCATATATGTATATTCATATATATATGTTTATTACATGTATACACATTTTATATATATATAAATACATTTATTGCTGTAATTTTCTCAGACAAACGATGCTGGTTTTGCAAAAGGCTTTACAGAAGGACATATTTGCTGCTCTTCAAAATGTGCACAGGGGAAATATTGTCGTGTCTGTCAGAACTAGTTATAGCTTCTTCTTTCTCAGCCTGCCCTGTCCTGTCTTGCTTTGCTCCTCAGCTGAAGTTACAGCATAAAATAAGTTTGTGAACCCTATATGGTTCTAATTTATGAAGCTGGCTTTGGTCCCTAAGGGACCATATGCTGGCCAGAAATCATAACGATAAAGACACAGTTCATCTTCCCTCTGAATTTCCCATCCTTTCTTTAGCTTAACATGCTTTTTTGGATAAGACAGAAAGCAGTGGGAACCAGCTCCTCTGGTTTTACACTGCTTGACAGTTCCCTTCAGCCAGGGGAATTTTTACACTGGCATCTGTGACAAGATTCCAAGTTTCTTTACTGTTCAAAGACTGCAAAACAGCTGGGTCAAGGGGCAGAGAGTCTATACGAATTTATTTTGCTAAAGCTTGAGGTCTGGTCTTGCTTAGCTAACAAGATCTCATTACATCATAGCCCATGCAGCTATGCCTTGCAAAGTGTTCCTTGGACAAGATGGTGAAAAGCAATTAAGAAAACGACAAACACAGAGATTACTCAGCCTAGTTCAAACGCATATTCTTGCAGCCAGCACTCAAGTCTTCACTCAAATTTGATAAGGGGGAGGGGAGCAAAGAGAAAAAGTAAACCAAAAAAATACATTAATATCCATTGCTTTATTTTGTGAGGAACATCCCTTGCTTTACTGTAGAGGCTAGATCCTTTGTTTCATTGTAAAATTTTCCTCTTAAGTGTGATGTTATAGTGAAGTCAAATAGAAACCCCAACAGTACTACTGCTACACAGATATTTTGTGGAATACCAAACACTGGAAATTTTACATCTTAGACTATTGTTCAACAAAACAAACCACAAAATACTTGCAAATGTGCTGGCAGTACTTTCATGCTTGTGTTTTCACACTTGCTTCAGCACATTAATGAAGAATCAAGAATAATTACAAGACAGAAACCAGCTAAGCTTTGACTCAGAATTTTTCCATGCTGTGATAAAGTGATGCATGCCACATGAATTAGTGGAACAGTGGTTCAGAGTAATCAGATGAGTACCCTAAATAACTATGGCTATGTCTGTTCCCTACCTACAAGTAACTGTTTTTTTTCAAATTGTGCTGCAAGATCCATTGTAAACAAACTGAAATAGACTTTTTACAGTGCATGGTACAACAAAGTCCTCAACTTGCAAGTGTTAACTGCTACTGAAATAACCAATTTCTGTTAGAAATATTTCCTTTTTGTTTATAAATACATCTTCCCACATGCAATCCAATGTAGCAGTGTTCCTGAATATTTCAAGGAATGGTATGGATGGTCTCATTTATCTTCATAGGGTGCTAAGTATCTGGTGATGACAGTTCAAACTGCTCATACCTAAGAACCTGGCTATTGTGATCATGAAGCCTTAACACCTACACCACCCAGTCTATGACATTTTCCTGAATTAATTATTATTTAAATGATAGTATACTTGTAGGAAAACATTCACACTTTAAAAGTTAATTGTGATGGGAAAACCCTGACAGCATGTAAGAAATTATTCCAGGATTGTCTTACTGTCCAGAAAAAGTTTTATTGTTAAAAAATGTTCCTCTGTGCTTTAGTCTGAATTTGCCACACTGCAGATACCATCTTTTGGAATCTCTTATACATTGCCTGTGACATTGATGACTCTTCTATTATCACAACATACTGGTTTGTAGATATTGTGATACATGTTTTCAAATTCATTTGAATTTCAGTTACTCTTACATTAGCCTTTTCCAGGTTTTAACCATCTCACTATGACTGTAGACATACATTAGTTCCGATCACAGCCTTGCACTGAGGCCTGAGCAAGGATTTTGTTCAGTTGATTATCTGTCATGATCCCTGTGGGTTTTTAGAAGTGCTGCTTTTTATCAACACAGGCCCTTTGTCTCACCCTCAGGCCCTCCCAGCAAATAGCCACTGCACATTTTACATTCCCTTTTCCCATGCATCACTTCAGTGTGTATTTCATTCATTGTTTGGGACTGATACCAGATTGACAAGCCTATCCTTGCTGCCCTGTTTACCACTTAGAATTACAGTTAGAGCTTTTGCATTCTTCCATTCTTTTGTAACTTCCTTTGTTTTCACAGACTTATTGGAAATCTATATTAATGCTAAAGTGAAAACCTCATCCCACTCTTTTAAGACTCTAGAATATCAATTATCTGTGTCTAATTATTTTAAAATCTCTAGCTTTTGTAACTGCTGCTTATTGTCGGTTTTTGTTGCTGTAAAATGGAAAACTGTTTATTCATCATGTGCTGTGATTAAACCATTCTGTTTTCTCGTTTTTATTTAAATTTTGTGATCATGTTTTCCTCATACATCACTGTCCCCTAATACCATGCAGACATAGGTATGTGCAGTAATGCACATGTAGGTATATGTAATTCTTCAAATGTGGGCTTCCTCCTTTTTTCTTCTTCCACATGGATTTGAAGTAATCCAAAATAAAGGGGTTTGGTGCATCCACAAAATGCAACATGATGCTGCAGTGGTAGATTTTCAGTAAAGAAGAATGCCAGCACTTATAACTGGAAGAGATTTTTAAGAAGTCGTCATCTATTTAAGTACATTTAAAGACCAGATTTTCAATATTCAGCTGTACCCTTTGATTATCTAATTTCTTTAAAAGGTGACGACTTCTTTGTTTAGCATATGATGGTCACTTGTTTCAGTTCCTTAAGTGGTGACTCCTTTTGTCTGACACATGAAGAACACTCATGGATGGAAGAATTCTTCCCTTAATGAGAAAATGTCAGCCTCTCTCCTTTGGTTCAGACGCTTGCTGCCAAGTTTTAGGAAGAAAGCCCTCCAAACATACACAAAACTACTGGATGGTTAGGCTGAGGTAGGAAGATGCATATTGTTCAAGCAGCTGACTCCATAACATGCTTTCCAAATATTAGATTAAGCTTCAGTTAGTGCCTCATCCTTGGAAATATGGACCACTGAAGCTACCATGATTCCAGCCTTTAACTGCAACCAGGAACTATGGATTACTGGAGATATTTGGGTGCAGTTGCATTTTGTTACTGTGAAAATAAATTATGCTTATCACCAAAAAAACTAGAAAGTGTAAATAAAAATAATTTCTTTAAAAATTAGTTTTTAACAAATGAGTATAAAACTGCTAAACCGCTAGCCTTTGTACTCATGTCTAGGGCTACAGACAACACTTCTTTTCCTTACAAATTGTTCTAAAAAGTACTTTTTTCTGAGTCACTTATCCTTTCCTACTGCTTTGCTTCTTACACAATGAGTAAAATAACTGACAGACTAAAGTGCAGCTCTATGATATCCACTTGTGTTGACAGTGTGTGATCCTAAATTTCTCTGATTATTCTCCTAGCTGTATTGGCTGTGTAGCTGTAGCAATTAAAAAGCAGGTTTTACTGCAGAAGGAAAGTGACGAGTGGTATACTGAGGGAGCAAATAGTATTTTGTCATCTTTGATTACAGTTTTCTACAAATTTGGAAAACAAGTTACTCTGCTGCTCCTGTATTACAGAGCCCTGTAATTCACTTCTACAGTGTAGTATCTCTATTGCCTTAAAAACACATCTTCTGAACTTGTGTCTCCACAGTCCTCTTAAACAAACCTAAAAAGGGGCCTGTTTACTTAGCATTTGACTAGAATAAAACTCCTGTATCTAACCATATTTTTAACATCCACGGTCTGCTTTCAATTTACTTCCCAAACCCATGAATTCTACACAAGTGCTTGTGGGCAGAAAGATGACTACTTAATACATGTTAATTTGTGCATATGACATAGAAATGGTTTCTAAAAAGACAGCTCTGACCCTTAATCCTAAATGCAGACAAAATTTCCCGAATGCCTGGAATGTTGTTACAGATGTGTAAATGTCATGAAACTGAAAGCAATTTTGCATCTTTAATGTGGTCCTTGTGTCTGTGGTACCAAAGAAAGGCATCATCCAGATACAGCTGTAACTGTGTTTGCTTACTAAATATATTTCCCAAATATAAGCACTTATCTTGCTTAAGAAGAAAAAAATAACTGTATGCTCTTTTGTTTTACAAAGTCATACTTTAATATCAGTGTTGAAAACTGCATTTGGGGTAGAAGAGAACAATTAACCTTGTTTTCTCCTGTGAAACAGAACCTTGTTTGTTTCCTCCATAACATCCAGGTTCTGGCAGATGAATGTCAACTCTGGAAGAGCAAACCATAACCCATGGGCAAGTCTGTCAGAGGTCTTGTGCTGCTTTACCATAAGAGGTCCCCTCTGCCAACTATCAACTACAGCCCACTCTACTCCTCTACCAACCCACACACCATTTTTACTCCTCTACCAACCCACAGACACATCTGAGTAAGGCTGAAGCAGTACATCTGGAGGTGACACTTCCCACTGAAGCACAGCTTGTGGCAGAGATGCTTCTACACAACCTTCTGCTGAGGAGTGGGAAAGTACTACAGCTGGAAGAGGAGAACAGAAGCAACACAGAGAAAAATCTGCCTGTGAGGGACGTTTATGTCAGCTTTAACAAAAAATTTCCTCAAGTCCCTATGTCTTAAATTTGCTCCAAGGAAATACAGAAGGGGGAAAATACAAATAAATGAGCACAAGACAGAAAAGGAAAGGTTGGACTTTCGGACATGGGTGGAATTTGTGAAGACTCATTGCTTTATATTCATGACCACATTTTCACTGCTGAGCTTGCTTTTTGACTTACCTGGCCCCTACATGCCGTCCCATATAATCCATAAACTCAGGATGATGTCTGGGCTGCCTCTCCATCTGAGTGAGAGAGTTGGGAACCTCAGAGTGAGAAATTCACAGTGGGCAGTGTTCTGTGTGGCTGACGGCAGTTGCAGAAAAGGTTGAAGTGAGTATGTGTTCCTAACTGTTGCCCTTCTTGGGGTTGCCATACCCTGCTGTTTTGCCATTCAGAGCCCTGAACCCTCTTTTGCAGATGGTGTTTATATGTCTGCATGTATGTAAAGGCAGCAGATGTTCTCACCAGTGGTTGAAATATGACAGCAAAGGTGGATTGCTGCAGTGTTGTTGGGTTTATATATATATATATATACACACATATATAAAATAAATAAAGTATTATTCTAATTGGCTTCTAGACCCTTCTGGGGCCTAAACCATAAGTCGTCTCTCAGGACTGTGACCTAAGCACTTCATTTTGGTTGTTCTGGAGCAGGGCTGTGGTATCACTTTGCAGAACAGGGGTTGAAGACTGGCTGGCACAGCAGCAACAGCAGGGGTATACAGCCCAGCAGGCGGAATGCTTACAGAGGAAAGGGGAGGCTTGGGTCACTTGCTGCTCTAAGGACTGGTTGGGCATTTTATCTAATAGCAATTTAATGCTCAGCTTCCCAGAAGATGCTTAGCTGTAGGAGGTTAGTTAGACTGCAGAAACTCACTGAGCTTTTCAGCCTGACTGTAACAGTTGTTGAGTATTTTCAGAGGTAGTATCTTAAGGAGCCTAAAGAGTTTTACTGGAACCTTATCAATGTTAACTCCTCAGGAGCTAAATATGGATTTGGAAGATTGCAGTCTTAGATTTACATCCCTAAACCTTAGCAGAACCTTACAGGTCAGATGCCAAACTTTCCAGAAGTTATGAGCTGTTCATGTGACTCGCACAGCTACTTGTTTATGTATGTTTGTGATACTGCTCCCTGGATTATACTTTGGAAACTCACCAAAAGGTCTAGCAGTCTTAAAACTTTCCTCACCTTTGCCTAAATAAGACTTTCATATATGCAAATAATGGATGGGAACCAGGACCCGAATTGCCAGCATGGTGTGTTTCTATATACCACCATGGTGTGTTTCTATATGGCCACAAAATAGAAAAAAGAATTCAGAAAGATGTATAGGTCATCTTCACACACAGATGCCAAATACAATGTCAAAAAATTCTGACATGTTTTTCCAATACAGAAAGCAAATAAAAGATTTGCACAGTTTTTTCCTATATCAAAGAAATCAGACTGGCATGGTGTAATACCTTCGTTTCTGCCAGTGCTGCTGAGGGCAGGGTTCATTACAAGTCAAGCAAGACAACTCAGAGCACCACACTTTCTCTTTTCTCCAGCAACTCATAATTATTTGGGATTTTTTTTTAATTTGGTTGCTGCTATAAAGTCTATTGAATAACTAAAAAATGGAATTACACTGGATTACACATATATAAAACTGCAGTCAGTGTAAACACTGAAATCATCAGCAAATTTTTGGACACAATTTTTTTACCAGATGTTCCTAAATCAGTAACTGGTTGTAATGGCCTATCTGTTTCTCAAAGCTGAGAAAGTGCAATGGGATTTACTTTCACGATGAATGTTAAATACCTTTCTCAACAATTTAGAAACCTTAGTTTTTAATGTTTGAAAGAGCTTAGTTGGTTATGAGAGATTAGTTGACTATGAAGAAAGTCGAAAATTTACTTTCCTTTCAGAATAACCTGAAACTAACATGGTGGTCACAGGAATGCTGAAAGTGTTTACTGCCTGCAGGATAATCCCACATTTCATGAGATAGTCTGGAAAGTGGACATAGAGCTTCAGAAGTAATGAGTTTCTCTCTTCGACATGTCGACACGCTAGACGTGGAACTTTCTTTCTGAGTATCAACAGCTACCGGTAGGATATAGGAAAGGGAATTTGGGGGGAGGAATCAGATTGCGAAATAGGATTTGTATGAGAGCGTTAAACTGCCACCTTCACCTCACAGTAGTAGTGGGAAATGCCTAGTGCTAATTACAATATAAGGACCATGAGCACATGTAAAACGTCAGGCTGAAGAAAGGCAAAAAGCTGTGAAATTTCCACACTGGAAGAGAAACAACCTTGACTTGAAAGGTTGACTTTCAATATTAAGCACTCCATACAGCAACTCACTTAGATCAATACTTCCTATACCACACCTGCCTTAAAATAGGAACTGTGATAAAATAATGATAAGCTTGATGGTTTTCACCATAGGCTTCTGTGAGGATCCCTGTGTGCATAAGTAACAACTGACCTCTGAAAAACAAGGAACACCCCAAAGGAAATGCTCCTTCCATCTTGATCCTTCAGTACCTATAGCAAATTGGCATTTGCACTCCTTTTAAGTGAAGAATTTAGGAAAAGCTGAGGTCTGCTGGAGAGCTCTTAGATGGACAAAGCAGGTACCATGTTTACACCATGGAATATGAAATCATTTCATACTTCTGCTGAGGATTTGTTTACAGCTCTTGAAATCTTTTAAGAGTAATCAAGGTTGCATTAGGACACCACAGCCTTCTTCCCAGACACCACTCCAAGGTGTATTTTCTATATGTTCCTTTTCAGGATGCAGCATCACAGAGGACAGGTGTACAAAACGGAATGGCAAGGTTTCTAGGGCAAAAGAGCAAAAAGAAAAGTTGCCAGCTCTCATTAAGATTTATTATAGGTCTGAACTTTTGTAGTCCCGAAGCTTAACGACAGATGGTGGTGTAACTCCACCAATTTTGCAGCGTCTCCTTTCGCTTTGATGTTGTAATACAGATTCCCCTCGGTCTGACTTCGGTTAAACCCAGCATTTTCTGCTCTTCCCGAAGTGTCTCGGTAGCTGTGTGTGGGAAGAGGGGGCACGAACCTGTTTAGAAGAGGAGCCTGTTTGTTTTCCTGTTCGCTTTCTAAACAACCCTTATGGCAATGGCAGTGATAGACACCCAACACTGCCAGCGGCATGGAGAAAATTCTTTAAATTAATTAGAGGAAGACTGTTTCAAAACGGTTTATTTCAAGCGAGAAATACAATTGTGCAGATGAAATCTCGAACCGTAAACAGGAACAAATAAAACACACTAGGCTTTTTCATTAGAAATCCCAGTTATATTTCACACCGTAATCGCGTTGTAAAAGAGAAAAAAAAAACAACCCTCGGAAAAGTGTTTATTTGTTTAAATTTGTGTGAGATCGGCGAGCACTGCCGAGGTATTCAAGCATCTAAAGGCCGTGAGGTTCCCGGTGCTTTGTCGCCCCGGACAGCGATTCTCAGCGTGCCCTCTGAACGGAGGGGTTAGTGGAACAAAGCGCAGCCCGCGGGAAGAGACGGGGCTCGCAGCGCTGAGGAAACTCGCGGCAGCGGAGGGGCCCGGCCCGACGGCAGTAGTCCGCGGCACGGCCCGGCAGTGGCGGTGTGCCGCTCATCCCGCCCGTCCGGAGACGCCGAGGTCCACTCGGCGCCCGGCGAAGCCGGGGGTGGCCGCACCGCTCCGCCGGTCCGGTGCCGCGGGCTCTGCCCCCAACAAGTGTGCGGCTCGGTGTGTTTCGCCGCTACCGGCGTTCGGCCGCCCGCCGCGGACGGCTTCGGAAGTAGAGCCGTAGCTTTCCCCGGGGCACTCTTTCCGGACAGCCCGCGCGCGCACTGGGGGTGAAACGGCAGCCTCCGTGCTGCGCAATTTGCGCCCCCGCGATGCTCCGCGCCCCGGCCCGCGAAGCCCGTCGGCAGCCGGAGCCTGCGGGACCCGATTTCGTTTGAAAGCTGGCGGGGAGCGGGGCGGCGGGTCCAGCACGCTTCCCCCCCACTGCCCCGCCGGCCAGCGATGCGCGGAACCGCAGAGAGAGCGGCTGCCCGCGTACACTGTCCCACGCCGCCGCAGCCCCGAGGGGTGCGCGGCGCGTAACCTCCGCAACCGTTGAGCTCGCAAAGNGAAAGCTGGCGGGGAGCGGGGCGGCGGGTCCAGCACGCTTCCCCCCCACTGCCCCGCCGGCCAGCGATGCGCGGAACCGCAGAGAGAGCGGCTGCCCGCGTACACTGTCCCACGCCGCCGCAGCCCCGAGGGGTGCGCGGCGGTTACGTCCGCAACCGTTGAGCTCGCAAAGCGGCGCGGGAGCCGGCAGCTCCCCGGTAACCCGTGCGGTGTCGGGGCGGGGGAAGGGGGTGCAGAGACAAAAGAGTGGCGAGCAGCAAATAAATATGTTTTACGACCACCCATCGGCCGCGCCGAGAGCCTGCCCCGGCGGTGAACTTTCACCTCGCGAACCCGGCCGCGCCCCATTGGCTGCCCGCGCCCCGCCACCGCCCCGCACGGGCCCCGCCACCTCCCCGGCCCCCGGCCAGGCCCCGGACCCGCCGCCGAGAGCGGGCAGAAGAGTGCGCGGCGGGGCTGGGGGCTGCTTGCGCCCAGGGGCCGCTGCGCGGGGGGCCCGCAGAGTTGCCGGAGTTGCGGCGGCTCCGCCTCCGCGGTTGCGGCTCCCCCCGCCCCACCCGGTGCCGCCGGGGCCAGCGGCTGGTGGTGCCCGCTCCGGGGATCGCCAGCGGCCCCGGGCGGGAGCGGCGCGGCGGGGAGAGGGCAGGCTCCCCCCGAGCGGCAAAGTTTGAGGGGGTTTTAACAACCGCGGTGCCGGTTAACACCGACTGACGGCCGCTGTGATCCTGGTCCCCGGCGAGCACTGGGCTGCTCTCCCATCCCATCCCGTCCCGTCCCGTCCCGTCCCGTCCCGTCCCGTCACACGCGAGAAGCGCGGGGCCGGTGTCTCCGAGCCGTGCTCGGGTGGGCGCCGGGACAACGAAGCTCTCGCTCCGCTCGCGAGCAGCGCGTGCAGTCTCCGCGCTCGCGCGAGTCCTTTCTCACAGAAGCATCCCCAGTACCGAGCGGCCGCGATTCGCGGCGGGTACGTGTGAGGACGGCACCGGCCTGTGCCCCTCTGCCCGCCGTGCCAGGGCTCCTCCGTACCCCGCTCCCCCACTCGGGTTATCACTGTAAAATGTTTCTCCATGGGGAAGCGGCAGCCCCGGACACGCGGAGAGCTGCGAGTCCCCGCTGCGGGCGGACTCCTGTGGGGCTCCTGCACCTGGCTCCGAAACGGCCCGGGGGGAGAAAGAGGAAGAAAGTTTGCTGTCCCACGCGTCTCCCTGGCAAAGCTGCCGCCGGAGCCAGGCCCGACCGGCCACGCTGCCCCCCACGCCGTCCACGCGTGTCCCCAGCCTGCCCTCGCGCGAGGCCCGCGGCACCTCGGGGCTGCCAGTACAGTACGGCACGGCACAGCACGGCACGGCACGGCACGGCGCTCGGCTTTGTTGTCCACTCGTCTGCTAAACTCGTTGCGCTAACGGGGCCGGGGCGCGGCGGGAGGGGCGCGGCGCCAGCAAACAACTTCTCCGACGGTGTGTTTGTTGACATAGCAGGTGAACCTGCTGCCCGCCGCGGCCACAGCTCCCGGCTCCGGCGGGGACCGGCCGGGGGAGGCGCGGAGCGGCGCGGGCACGGCCCAGCGCGTCCCGCCGCACTTTTTTTTATTGTTGCCATCCCCCTCCGCTGCTCCCCCCCGCCCCCCCGCGCGTTATTAGCACTTCTGTGCAGGCCACTGCGCGATCATGTGAGGGCTCCCTGCTCACTCGCCTCTCCGAAGCAGCCGGTGTGTGTGGCGGGGTTTTCTTTCCTTCTCTTCCCCCCCCACCCCCCCTTTCTTTTCGCATTCCCAACAAAACACATACACACAGCGGCGCACCCCGCACACTCCGCGCTCGGGCGGACCCGCTCGCCGAGGCAGGGAGCGCGGCGCCGCACCGGCAGCTCCAGGCAGCGCAAAGCAGCTCCGGCGAGGAGCGAGGCACCGCCGCTCCGCGCGCGCGGAACGGCCCCGCGAGCCCGCCCGCCCCCCGCTCCCCCGGTCCCGCGCGTCCCGGCGGCGGCTCCGCCCGCAGAGACTTTGCATGTGCGCGCGGCGGCGCGCGGCTCCGGTCGCCCTTTTCTCTCGGTGTCAGCTCGCCGGGACGCCCTGCACGGCGTCTCCTCCCGGTAAGTGCTACTCCCCCCGCACCCCCCCCCGCNCGTCCCGGCGGCGGCTCCGCCCGCAGAGACTTTGCATGTGCGCGCGGCGGCGCGCGGCTCCGGTCGCCCTTTTCTCTCGGTGTCAGCTCGCCGGGACGCCCTGCACGGCGTCTCCTCCCGGTAAGTGCTCCTCCCCCCGCACCCCCCCCCGCTCCCCGGTGTGACTTGCTGCTTCCACCCGCTCCCCCCCTCCCTCCGCCGCCGCTCACTGACTTGCTGCCGCCTCGGGAAAGTTTGGCCGCGGCCGCGGCAGTGACATGTGTCAGCTCTGCCGGCGCCCGGGGGCACGGCTCCCAAAAATGCACCGCGGGTGGGGACGGGAGGCGCGCTCGGCGGCTCGGGAACGCGTGTGTCCCGGCCGGATTTCGTGCTGCTCCTGCCCAACCCCGCGTACCGGGCCGGCCAGGGGAGCGGGGCGGCGGCGGCTCATCCAAAGCTGCGGGGTGCCCAAGGCTGGCAGCGCGGGAGCCACCCTCCCGCCTCCCAGGGCCGTGGAACCCGCGTCCCCCCTCTCCGCCCCGAGTAATTGAAAACAAACAACCTGTAGCCTCGCCGTACGGGTACAGAAGTGCGAGGCGGGGAGGGCTCGGGGCCGGGCTTCTGAGGGAACGTGTGCCGGGGAGGCTCGGACGTCCGCGCCTCGCCTCCCCCGTTGTTGTTTTTTTTCCTTTCTTATTCCTCTTTTAATGTTTTTGGAGGTTTTTTCCTCTTTTCCCCGAGACCTCCCTAGCAGACAGCCCGGGTAAAGAAACGTGTCACGTTTCTCTTTGTGTGCTGCCTGCCTGCCTGCCTGCCGAGGGAGCGGCGCACCCCGGCCCCCGCCTCCTGCCCGCCCGCCCCGCGCAGGGGCCGCCGCCGCCGCTCGCGCTCCCGCTGCCGGCCGCCCCCTCGGGGGCCAACCGGGGCGCCCCCGCTGGCGCGGGCGGAAACCGCAGGGGCGCCGGGTGGCCGCGGGGAATCTCGCTAGTGTGCGGGCTGACTCCCCCTTCGCTTGCACCCTCCCAAAAGACAAATAAAAGCCCAAACCCAATAATAATGAATAATGTCAGAGCTGCGGAGCTCCGTAGATGGCCACCGTGTCCAGTGTGCAGGGGCCTCCCCTAAATTCGGTTCTCTTAAGTTGGAAAGACTGAAGGAGTAGGAAAGTTTGGGAAGTTTAATTTTTAAGAGTGGGGAGAGGTAGAAGCCTGTGGCTATTGAGCACGCTTGGTGATGCTTTTCCAGTCTGGAGCAGAGAGGGGAGGGAAGGACGAGCATGGATGCCTTGGGGCACACTGACTGTGGAGCTGTCAGCCTCCCATAACCTTATGCAGAGACGTTTGCTGCCCATGGAGCTTGCATAGGGAAGGGGAAGGTGAAGGCAGTTTATTGAGGCAGTTTTGCTCCCTTCCCCGCAGCTGGGCTTGTGTCGGGTTCAGGGTCAGGTTTGGGAGTCTGCGGGCCCTTTTCCCTGCGCAGCCATGACCGAGTGTGCTGGCCACATCCAGGGATGGGATTTCTGGCGGAGGTGTAAAGCCTGGGCTGTGTTCAGGCAGTGGGTGCAGGTAGGAAAACATTCAGCTAAAACTTGTGAGAATAGTCTGGACAGAAAGCGGGCTGCCAGTGTGTGCTCCGGGGAAAAATAATCTCAACAGTAACCACCCTCAGTTTCTCGTGTCGTCGTCTGTATGTAAGGAGTCTCCACGTGGGAATCTACTCTTAAAAAGCCCTGTTTATGTACTTTCTCACAGAGAGAAACACGAAAGTTCCCCTTCCAAAGAGGATTTCCCCATGTCTCTTCTCTGCATAACAGCCCCTGTCTGAAACTTGCTCGAGGGAGCAGGAATCTGTCCGTTGACCTCAGTAAGAACGGCTCCATTGACTGCGTGGGCTTGGATCAGGCTCTTGGAAATTTCATTACAAATGTGGGACTAGGAAGTGGTGCACGGTGTCTGTATACCCACGTTAGTTTGTGTATGTAGGGGGAAAGAAGTCAGAGACAAAGTTTTTAGAGATTCTCACATGTTTATTTATTTTTTCTTTCCCTCATGCTAGGTAATTTAAAACCATTAAGGAAAAACATAAGTGCTAGTAATACTACTCTGAAGAAAATATGATTAATTATTAAATCGGTTTCTCTAATGCTACACTAGACCCTTTTGAGTGAGATACAGTTTATAGTGTTTGAATTAGTATTTATTTTTAATTTAAGGTTTTTTTCCTTACTGTAGTATTTGTTATATTAAATATAGATACTAAAAATTCCCCTATTTTGCAGTAATATGCTATTTTAATGTTATTCTTGCAAACAGGTTATGTAGCGTTTTTGTATACTTAAATCATTCCTTTAACTATTCAGAATAGTAGATTACTAAAGTGTTGCGGAAGAGGAAAGAATGTTTCAAGTACAGATTCCAAAACTCATACAGTAACCTTCATGGGAATGTATGTTGCTTAGTGACATACAAAAGATATGCAATTTTGATTTATTTTCTTAATATATAGCATTAACATTCTGATAACATCCTGAAACATTCTGATTTATTTTCTTAATATATAGCATCTGAAATACACGGCTTCACGTGAGGCCTTGGTGGTATATGCTTTAACTGTAACCTTGCCAGGAAGCTTAAGCATAACCAATTGGGTAAATATTTGGGTATTTCTTTGTTTTTCGTTTAGCCTCAGTGGTTCTTACTTTTGGTCACAAGGTCTTTACTGCAGTGATGTGTTTGTAATGTTTGAGAGAGGACAGAACCTGAATGATTTGTTGCTTTCTGTTTAGTGACTGTGTAAAATTAACAAGGAGTCTATAGGTAACAACCAAACTAGGGGGTTTTTTTGAGTGTGAGGAAGAGTAATAAAAGTATTTCAAGTTCAGAACATTTTAACTAGTGAATACATGGTACTATTTTAAAGCTGGTCCAAGGTTTGTACAAGTCAGGTGTTGAGTTTCATGCATTTTTGAGTGACTGGCGGTTTTTTTGTAATCATCTGTTGCCTATACATTTTTTAAATGCTTTCTGTAATAGCCTGTGTCAGACTATCAGTTCAAGATTAAAGGTGTATTTGCTCAGAAGCATTCCTGTCGGACTCCAGTGTATTTTTAGAAAAGTTCTTGTTGGACTCAAATGTATTTTGAAAAACTACAGTAGCACAAGCTTTTTATTATTTTTTTTTTTTTGTGTGTGTATGGACTGGTTTACATGAGCTAGAATGAGCCTTTTATATTCTGAGGAATATACCTGATTCAGCATTGCATGCACAGGAGTTATTCAAGGCTAGTGGGCTGAAAACAATAGAAAACTTCTGAGATGTGAGCCATGTTGTGGCAGTGTTTTGCTATGTGTCATTGAAAATGTCACTTAAGCACTTTGTTTTTCATCATCAAAATGTGAGGGCTGGTATTTATCTACCTTTCTGATAGGGTGATTAATTAATATTTCTTGAACACTGAGTACTCTTTTGTTCTGTCTCTATTTTTACCAGGTTTATTTTGGAGAAATTAAATTTTGATGGTGGCTGGAAAAGAATGGTTCATGGGAGTCGTCATGTTTTTTCTTTGTGAGTCAGATTGTGAAGAGGTCACTTGCTCGTAGGGATCAAAAATGATTTAGGACATAGGTCACTGAGAAGCACCCATGGAATGATTTTGACTGGAGAAATTTGCAGATCATGGTCGAACTGAAAAAAATATTATCAGCTTTGTTGCAAAATAATAATTTTTGGTACACTGGAACTGATTACTTGTTTAAATTTTGTGACAGCTAGTGGGTCTAGAAGTAATGCAAATTACCTGTTCTTTTTTTCACAGCCACTGTAGCATAGCTCTTAACTAATCCTTGTTAGAAGAAATAGTTCTTTAGATTGCCGTTCCCTGTTCTGTTTTGACTTGAGATCTGTCTTGGTTGTATGTGTAAATTATTGGCATCAGTAAGCCCGGGGGGTGGAGGGGAATTATAGGAAAGGTTTGCTGTAATAAACTAGCCTCTTAAGTAAAAATTAATCTTAAAATTCCAGTTACATAGTTCATTGTTAGTTGTTCAGAGGTTTTTTCCATGTTTGCCTCCTTCATGAGTAAGAATGAGCATACTTATCTTGTTGTAATCACTTCCAAGAGTAGTTTTAAATTTAAAAACTTCTAGACTGGCACAAAACCAAGGAGCAGTCCCACAAGTATCATTTAACACTGATGATCTCTTTTTTGTCCTTTCCGAGGCTCTCAGTAGTTCAATTACACTATTTTTTAAAACCTTCCAAGTTGCTTACTGCAAATCGTAAGAGGCATCTATCCTTTGGTGCAAGATTTGCATCTGTTTCAGCTTTTCTGCCCCAATCCCGCCCTCCACCCCCCATTTCTTTTAGGTTTGTATTTTAAGGGCAAGACCGTGTTTTATGCCAGAAAGCTGGATTTGAGAGTGCCAGCAATAGTTGGCCTATGCTGTCATCACTGAAGTAGCTGAAAAAAATCTCTTTAATGAACGGTTGCTACAACGTTTATTGGTTCACCAAAGCGCAGTTTGGAATGGTGTTAGAAAGTGAAGTTTGAACTCTGAGGAGTGAGTTATGTGTGGAATTGTGTTTAGTATCATGATTTCAGTTCCTATTCTAAGAAAAATGGAATTAAAACTTTAAGCACCTTGTCTTATACTGTTAACTATCTTAAGTCTTTTCAGTAAATTGTAGAGGTTGTTGAGGAGGGGGAATAAGAATATTTGTAGTCTTAACTAATCTGTTTAGTTAGTTGTTTCTTCTTCGGGCAAATAGCAATTGCGTGTTTGTAGCTGGAAAGGGTTTCACAGCAGTTTGTTTCTTATTTAAATGTGTGTGTTAGCCAGTCTGGCTGCTGCTGAGGGGAGAGCCAGTCCCCTTGGATACAGCAGGCTCTGCTCTCGACGTGCCCCGAGCACTGCTGTATTTTCTGCTTGATGGTAGAGGGCTTCTGTGTGGCTGTAGGTAACGCAGATGACATTCTGATTGATCAGTCTACACGAGGCAGACTGGTCTAAGGGACAGGCAGCACCTTCATTCAAGATGCAGAAGGGACATTTTCTGCCTTGTCCCCTCAGCTCATGTCCCTGCTGCTGTGTGATGGCCCTTCTGGGGTGTAAGGAGTGACTGACTGCAGCTCTCAGTCACGAAAGCCAAGCCCTCACTGGGGTCCACAGGTTTTGGCTTACCTGTGAAGCTTGCTTGCGTGCCAAGAGGCTCTAGTCTTCTCCCTTCTTTCCAAGGGCAGCAAGCACTGAAAGCGAGTGGTGGGGTGTCTCTCTTGGAAAGTTTCCAGCCTCTTGGTGATTGCGGGGTCCACAGAGGTGCTGCAGCAGGTTCTTTGCTCACTAAGCTGGTCATTTAGACCTCTGCTGTGCATCAGACCATGGCTGTAAATTACATCAAATCAGGTATTCTTGTAAATTGCTGATCTCAGTCCCATTTCATCTAGTTTGCCTCCAGGATGTTGTGAGTACAACTGAGATTCCAGCAGGCCTGTGCCAACCTTGTCCCTGGGTGAGATACTCTTTACTATTGTGCCCCAAATTGCAAATTCATTTGACGAGTGGCTTTTTGACGCTAGGTGATGTAACAGATATATATATCTGTATATATATCTGTATATATGTAACCATATAACTAGAAAGTTGTTGGGTTTTGGTAAGCACATTATTTCTTTGTATAAGTGTTTACATTGTTATAAAAAATTTCCTGTATCTTTTAAGATTGATATTTTGTTGATGATCCTTTTAGAATAATTTGTTTTTTCTCTCACAACATGATACGTGCTTTGCAACTTAGGTCAGCATTTTTCTCCTAAGTAAACTTAAGTACTGATTTATTCCATTATTCAGCTTCCTATTTCAACCTAAACCAACATGGTACATATTAAAAAAAAAAATGTATTTGATCTAATTTGAAATTATGTATTTGGCCTAATTTGACAAATTACATTTTTGCCACATGTATGTGTAAAACCAGTGTGAGCATGGTGGATGTTACCACTGTGATTTTTGTGATCTGTCCTTTGAAGGAAGGAAGGAAGGAGGATGGCTGTACAAGTTGAGTGTGTTACACTGCTTGTCTAGCAGGACTGAATTGGATAATTCAGTCTGCAAACTAAGGAAGTTGTGTTCAGAGAAACAATCCAAGTTGCCAGATTATTTCAAGCATAGTACTGTGCTAAGGATCTATCAGATGCTGATTTTGATTTTGCACAGGAACAGTGAAGAAAATGTAAATAGGTGAATATCCCTGAACACCATCTAAATTTTGCCATTCTGTCAGCACCAAGTGTTCTTGTGAAAAAAGTTACTCTCAATTATGTTGTTGATTTCTCCTTTTGTAAGTCTTACTACTGCTGCTGAGGAGGCACATTGTTCTTCTGAAATTATAACCCACCTAAGTAAACCAAGTGGTGGGTAGTACCTGTGTAATATAACCTGTAGCTGATATTTAACTGCTTGGAAATTCGATCAGAAATTGTCAAGTTTTACCATGTACAAATAATGTAGAGGAAATTTTAAGGGTTAGTGGTGGGAAGCCACAAAGGACTTAGGAAAGGAGAAGGACAACACAGAAACAATGGAGAGTTGGGGAGCGCTGTGGAAGGAGGCCAGAGAAAACATGTGGCTGAGCAGGAGCCAGGGAAGGCGCAGGCAGCACTGCCAGGAGGTGGGTAGCCGCTTGGAAAACAGGGGCTTGGGTTCGCAGGGGAAAGAGCAATGTGATTTTTATGTGGAGCCTGATATATGAAATGCGCTTTTTCACCTTCACTTCATCTATGGGAAGAAATAATGAACTTGTACACTGGTGTTACGCACACGGTCAGGCACCGATCTGGAAGGCACAGGAATTATGTGAATTTACACTGGCTGCAGCTGAGGCAGTAGAGTGCTGTAAGCTATTTTTTAAATACTAGATCTGGTTAATTCTAATGTGTGTCTTTGGATACTTTTATTTGTTGTTGCACTGAAAGTTGATTTTTCATTACTGCAGATCAAAGTATCCTTTTCTTAGTGTGGCAGAGGAGGGACAGAGCTGTTTTGATGATAAAGGGGAAGAAAAGTGTATGGAAAACAGAAGCTAGTATTTTTCAGAGTCTAAAACACCATAATTGAAATATTTATGATTCAAGGCACTTCTCTGTGAGACAAAACAGCCAGGACTGTGGTTTCATTACAGTACTTACAGTATTCTCATGACCTAAAAACGAAAACACAAAACCTAATGCAATCAGGTGTGTGCAGACTGCAGAGATACATGCATCTGGTGAACTGTTGTGCTTTCCACTTGTGTCACAATGTTTTCATCTTTGTAGAAGAGTGCATTTAGTTTAATAAGGAATAAATGACTATCCTGTGTACTGCACGATGAATGGAAGAGGTGCCTCATATCAAAATTAGTTTTGATACATGGCAAAAATAATTCTTCATAGAAAATCAATTAATGGAATATATGGGTGCTAACACTGTAAAAATGTTAGGATGGTATTTTGCTAAAGATGAAATGCCTTCATGCAGAGATTCATTCAGACTTGTTACCAATCTTGAATGCATTTAAATGACTTAATATTGTGATGATGTCTGTAAATTGTTGGTACACAGTAACTGTTAGTGTACATTGAAGAATATGTATGGACAGTAATTCAACAGATAACTGTATTGAATATATGGAAGAATTTTTGCATGGTATTATAAATCTTTGCACATTCTTCTGCTTAAGAAAAGGAATTAAATGCATTGTGACAGAAACTTTAACATATTTGGCATTTAATTCTATTTTTAAGTGACTGACGTCTTGTAAAAGCGCTAAAGGTATGTTTAGCATTGGATGTTGTGACCAATCCGTTTTTGGGCCTCTGTGTGTTACTGACCAGGAAAGGGTGTGACATATACCTCAGCAACCAGAAATTTATATCTTGGGAGTTGCGATATGGCAACCTTTTAAAACTGTTGAGGGTTTTGTGGGTGGTTTTCGCGTGTGTGGTTTGTTTTGTTTTATGTTTTCTGTCTGGGAGCTGTGTCATGCTTTCAAGTCACAGTGAAGCTGGGAGTATGGTAAAACTGTCAGAATACTTGTCTATAGCTGCAGGACATTGCTAAGGTGGGGAAGTTGATGATTGCTCAGATGTTGTTCCTGTGGAGCTGTGCAGCTTTGGGAGCAGTGGGTGTCTGTGGTTATGCCTGCACATGTGGCTGCACAATAGAGCAGGGCTCCTGTGTCCTTCCACAGCTTTCTGGGAATCTGGAAATTAAGCTTTGCTCTTCAGAAGGAGAATTAGTATGTTGGGCGGATTTACTGCATCTCAGGATATGGGACAGAAAACATCCTAAAAGAGATTGTTGTCAGTAAAGGCAAAAACATTCAGTCTTTTGCTAAAACAAGTAAAGGTGTTTGAGGAATGTGATTCTCCTGAGCGGGAACCAACTGTGCTGGAGAGTGAGTTTTACAATATGAAAAAGATAATTTTAAAGGGTTGTGATGGGAAAACCCATCCTTTAAAGTCTTCCTTGAAGAAATGAGGAGAGGATGCTTCCAGACCAGATCTGCATTCATTTCCAGACTGAGTATGGCTTTTGGAAATGGTGTCTTCCTGTGTCCCAGCTGCTGGCTGTCTCCTGGGGTGGCTGTGGGGTCCAGAAAGGCTTGTACTGGCAATGAGGTCTGGAGTGGTGAGTGATGTAATAACTCAATCAATTGGCAACAGCATTCCACCTAGCAGGACATTGTGCTCAGTCTGAGCTTCCCAGATCCTGTGGATGATAGGATGGCTGTGTCCTTGTGTTGAAAAATCTACCCCAATACCTTCAGCCCTGATCCTGAATTTTATGTATCTGATGTGAAGGCTCCATGTTTTGGCTTAGGCACTGAGGTTCCTTGATGCTTTGGATGTGTTTATATGTTCCTGTGAAAACAGGTTTCTGAGGTTGAGAAGTTAGCTGCTCTTCAGAGCCACCTAGGCTGAGGTAGCTGGTGGACCACTTGTGTGTATCTAAGCCAAATCCAGGTGTTTTCAATTTTTCTTTCAGTATAGGTTCTCAGACCATCTGTTTGTAGGCTCTCAGCAAGTCACTCCTGAAATGAAAAACCCATATTCAAAGTATTTTTTTAAACAGTATTTAAATAGTTTAAAGGGCTCACTTCCGTTTACTCACTAAATGAATCTTAAAAAGTACAGCAGTCAGGTACATCATCAGTGAGAATGCAAAGACATGAGAGAAAGACGTTCCTTAAAAGATGAACATAAATGCTTGTTTTCAGTCAGTCGTGTCCACTTTAATCAGTCAGGCATGACAGCCAGGCATGACATATCCTGTGCTGTGGCTGTAGGGTGTTATGTGCCACATGATCAGTCCTAATATGCATATGCAGCAGGTGTGGCATTTCCCAGGGGCTTTGCACTTGCTTTATATGCAACATATGAACACCAGTAATGCGCTGTATGTTCCTCCAGAAGGGATATGGCTGTAGGTTGGACCTTGCTCTCGTTTCTTGAGACTCTTTCTCCATCTTGTTATTTGGTTGTCATATGAGAGGAGAGTTAGTGTAAAGTCTGAGAAAGGTGGCGGATAGAGCAAACTGTGATACTTGAGTGGTCCTCCTGAGTTGCAGGCTGGGCACTTGTATTATAAATCTCTGTGTGACTTAGTGGAAGAATACATTTCTATTACTTGGTTATGAGTAGAAATGGAACCTGTTGTCCTGGACTTAACTAAAGTGCCATTTTAACTTAGGTTTCAGTACCTGTTTTAAGTAGCTAGAATGAAATTTTAAGCTTAATCTAGTAGCCTTCTTACACATAGGCACCTGTACACTTTGTGACTCAATAGAGCTTGTATCCAAACCTCTAATTATATCTATGTATCATTTGAATATAGTTTTACAAACAAGTTTCTGTACCCAGTGGCTGCCATTTGGGTGTTTCTTGTTAGAACTGTGTTACTGTCAGAATAGGGAAGACACCATGTTTTCAAGTCACCATTAGGCATAAAATTCTGTTGCAAATTCTCTTACCAACAAGATTTCCTTTAGCTGAATTTCTCTTCATCTAAATCACAGATGAGTGGGAGCAGAATGTGACCACAGACTTAAAATATCTTTCTCATTGTCACCTGCAATATTACCATAATTGGAGCTAAGGAGTCTGAAGTTGCACAATATTTATGTTGCAATCCAAACTGACACAGCCTGGAATGCCTTGGTAGCAAAACAAGACATAGACCTAAGTTTGTGCTGCATGCTTGGGAAGGGGGTGAGCTGCTCCTCTTGGAGACCTCCTTCCATGGGGAGGTCCTCTGGATCCCCTTCTTCACTGTGAGCTGGGGGGACCTTCCTGGTGGCGAGGTGAGTGCTCAGAGCCTGGCTAATGGTGCGCATAGGTGATGGTTTGGGTCAGGCTGTGAGGACGGCTGCTTTGCTAAGCCGGGGGGCTGTGGTAAGAGGTTGCAGCTTCTTTGAGGCCTGCCGATTGAGATGGGTTCTTTCTCCTTTTCTTTTTACTCCCAACACTTAGGGGGCCCTTTGTTGGGAGGAGCTGTTTGGAAGAAACATTTCTAGTGTGTTTACTTTCTTCTGACAGATGGAAATAGTGAGTCACCATCCAGTGTCACCTCTACTGCTCAGATCACTGTAGGCACAGTGAAACTAATGTTTTGCCTTGCTGCTGCTCTTGTAGGCTCCACAACAGCTAATGAACCTGATCTGTTACTCCTGGCCTTCACTGGCAAACCCAGTACAGTATATTTGCCTGTGACTGACATGCTTAGATCTATGGATACGAGATACCTGGTCAGCTCCTTCAGCCTTTACCTTTAGCATTGGCTTTAAACCCTCAGGGCTCAGCTGCTTGCAGCATTTAAAGCATGGCAAGGAGGTTTATAGCAGAGATTTGACTCAGCAAGACTTGTGCTAACTCTTGCTGAAGATATGAAATACAATTTGTAGCTTATAATTGCTGCCTAATATGATCTTAGACCCTTACTTAAAATCCATTTAACTGATACTGTACTTTCTTTATAAGGTTATTATTGGGAGCTGACCTTTTCTTGTGTTGTGGTTAAATGTACAATGTAATAGAGGTGTTTTTTAATGTGTTTAAGAGTTGGAAGATGTGTTAGAGGTAACCTTTATGTGGAGAATTTTATATAGTTGTAGTAAGGAGACCGATACTAAAATCCTGAACAGTAGCACCATCTGAATGTAATTTCTTCTTATTGTGTTTTGTGTGTGCCTGATAGAGGAAGATGGTACAGTATATTGAGGAAATCTGCTTTGTCCTCCAGTATCTTTCTTAGCGATAATTAACCTAGTGCAAATTACTGTCTCCAGAAAGTTTTTGTACTTAGATGCATAAAAAAATACAAAAAGCAAATTAGATACAGTAGGTAAATCACAATTCTTTATTTCCTTACAGTTCAAGGAGAGCAACATAAACTCAAGAGTTTAGGCACAGGGATCACTAGTTTGTAATGGATTTAAAGATTAAGTTTTCTCAATGACAGATGTTTGCTCATATCTGTGGATATTAGTTCAGGTCATCTGCTTTTGATTGGATTATAGAAATGTGGGTTTGTTTGGAGTTGTAGTTAAAATGAAGTATTTCTCCTGTGTTTAATTTTTGTTGATGCAGTTGTTCCTTTTTAACCACATATCTAAGTATATGTGTAGAATTTGGTGTCGATGCTAAGAATTTCAGAACTTGTCTCCCTGAACCCTTCGTGAAAATGCTTTAAACAGTGGTGAAGGTTATAGAGCTTGATACCAGAAAATAGTTCAGGAAATAAAAAGCCCAAGCCCATCAGACTGCTTAAACAGAGGAAGGTAGGATGTATTGCAAGCATGGACAGCCTTTGCTGGGATTTGCATTTTCTTTTCCCACTGTTAGTGTAGAAAGCGCTTTTCCCACTGTTCAGCCATTTTATTTTTCTTTTTTCCTTTTTTGTTTTTCTCTTTCATTGCCCTTCCCGTTTGCCTCAAGGGGGCATTGTGGGTTGGAGAGGGGGAGCAGGTTTTGCCTCATGTCAGGCTATTTGCCTATAACTGAAAAATTCTTGGGTTTTTTATGTTCTGTAAACTGCTGTCAGGGGTGAACACATCAGTAGGGAGGTAGCGGGCAAGAATGGCCTTAAGAGAAACAAACATTATTTTTTATCTTAAGTAGGTGGGGAAGGGGGCAGCAGTCACTGCTCATGAGGCTGAAATTAACTGTTTTTAACACTGTGAAGAATGATGATGATGTAGACAAAGTGCCATCCTAAAATTTATAAGTATAATTCTTGGCTCAGATTTAGACTTCTTGTGGAACTTTATGATAGAGTTGCTTAATCTCAGTGCAGTAAAGATAAATTCATTAATGGTTATGAGGTGTTGATATAATTAAATAGAGAATGCCAGTAAATTGCTTTCTGAAGTTCAATGACTGTAAACTCTGATCTTCTAATTTAATCTATCTACCACTTTCCATTCACTTGCTGAAAGGCTTTGGAGACTGAGAAATTAGCCTTACTCCAGGCACAGTAACTGCGAGAACTAAACTGAGTTCTCTAAAGGAAGATCCTTGGATGAGGACTGGAAGTCATTCCTCAATGTAAGTTAAGACTGGATGGGCAAAGTAGATCAGAAACAGGTTTTACAGTGCCTGTCATTTTCAGAGATTTTTATGTTTCTCACTGTCTGCCTGGATTTGTACCAGTTTGTGATAGCCCTGACACACAGAAGAAAAATTAAGAAGCTAATGACACAATGAAAGGGATACTGTCTAAATGAGAAGAATTAGTTAAGCCCATGTCTTTTGGTGGTGTTGCAGTACTGGTCACATATAGCTTTTTGGTTGGTCTAAGCAAATGTTATCATTCTCTCAGTAGACAGTGCATTTTCCTTGTGAATTATGGGTGTGCAGAAATTATTTCTGTGAGAAATCAGATGCCTCTGAAATCAGCCTTGCTCATAAAGGGTAGTTTAACTGCATGAGGAAAGTGTTCACTTTACACTTCTAGCCTGAGCTCTTAAGGATAGAAATGTATGGGAAAATGCATTTTCTAGAAAAGTGCCAGTGATTTTCTTGGTGGGTTGTTTTCTTTGTGCAGGGGGTTCCTCATCTAGCACACAGCTTTCTGTTAGTTTGCTTAATACTGTACCAAGTTATACCTGTAGTCTCACCATTTGAGCTCTAAAATGGAGCTGAGTCATGATGGTAGTGGGCAGAAAATACAACAGCGCAGTTGGACCTGGCAGAGGTGTTGGATTCAGTCTCTTTTATCTCTGGTGTTTCACACTTTATATGGGGACTTAAGTGTGCTGTGACAGAAAACTCTTGAGGGAGGACCAGAATCTGTTCCTGTCCTCTGTGTCAGTGCATGTTACTAGTGAGGTCCATACTCGATGGACTCCTGATGCACGAACATTTTTATGCCTCCCTTGCCATGGCCCAGGAGCAGCTGCAATCTTCCTCCCTGGTCTCTCCATCAGCCTTGTGGTTAGGGGACTCTCCTGGGATAAGTGTACGGAGATTACCTCTTATCAGATTTAGGTACTCGCTGACTCAGACTGGATCGCTTCTCATCGTGACCAAAACCTTTTTTTGGTCAGTGACCACAGCTTACAGCTTGGGGTTGGAGTCTGTCTGGTTCGCTCCTTGAACTGAGAAGTACAGGACTGCAGATGGCTGCAGACCACATGGTTCACAATTGGGATGAAGATGTCTGTCCTGCACGTAAACAAGACTCTGATTCCGGTGCCTCATTTGCAACAGGATTTGCCATGCATTTGCTTATCTAAACCACGACAGCCCAGTTCAGTAAGATCACTGGGAAATAAGGAATGTAAATAGAAAATGCAGGTGAAAACTACTAAGCACCTTACATTGACAGACTTCAGGGTTTCTTTTGGCCAACTCATTAGACATAGATTTCAGAAGCCTAGTAGATTAGCTGAAGGGACATAAAGCCAACAGTATAAACCAGCTGCTTTGGGTTTTGCTGCAAATTAATTCTTGGTCTTGTGGTTTGTGCAGTCTCCAAGGTACTGAGTAAGCCTCTTCCTCCTCTTTGATTCAGGTTACTGTTTTGGGTTTTATTTCAAGGTGAAAGTGCCATGCATATCTGGGGAGGGGGAGGAAAGAGAGAAAAAGGCGATTGATGATGTTGATTTGGAAAACAATTCTTGCTGAATTAGCCTCCACATCATTGGTTTGCTTCAATTACAGAAAGAATGGGAATGGTTTCCTTAAAAACCTGCTGTGAGAGACCTGTCTTCAATTATAGCAATATAACATTGAAGGCAGTGCTTCTTCGGCAACTGTAAACTTCGCTGAAGGCATGCATTTTTGTTGTTGGTGGAAAGAAGTTAAAAAAATACTCTAGCAACATGAATATATATAGTGAGTAACTGCATGAACAGTGTTTCTGTCTTTGGGTTGCGATTTTAACAGTTTGAAGTCTCTTAAAATGCAGTATACTTGAAATAAAAAAGCTGTTTCTGTGACCATTTGCAAAGTTTTAATTTGTTTTAAGCCCTGTTGTTGATCTAGAGCTTTTGCTCGTTTAAGGTTGATTAATTGCTTTTGCCACTTTTGTTTGCAGTTCAGTATAATCTCATGCAGACTATTATTATTTTTTTTTAGTTTAATCTTCTGTTGATGGTTGTATGTTTGTATGGGATGTTAAATTTGACCACTAATAACTTAAGGATTTAAATAAACAAATAAATAAGATTCTAAACAATAACAAAAGGCTGCAAACTGAAACAAAGGCTAAGCACTGCAAATTTATTTTGTGAAGCATAATTTCTGCACCTGCTTCATACTCCATTGTGAAAGCTCTTGCTTTTATATGGTTTTATTTATTTCAAAAGAGAAAAAGATCATCCTATTTTTATTCAGGTATCTTTATTTAAGGCAGATTTAATAGAAACAAGAATAATAGGCCTATCTCTTACATAGAATATTGTTAAAATGCATATGCCTTCCCTGATAATTACTGTTCATTAAAGCTTAGTACTCTCTCTTTAAGAATTAACTCTCTGTTATCTTACCTGCAATGGTGATGAGTGAATGTTGGCCCTAAAGTCACTTCACACACAATGTAAAATACAGTTCAAATATGTCGTCTAGGAGACCTGTGGACCACCTGCTTTACTGCACTGCCTTTCAGAAAACACACACCACACTGGATGCTTGGGTAAGTTGCATTGATACAGTGTGACATGCACGACAGAGGGTTAGTCTCTTAATGATAATTGACTTCGTTAACTTGGCTCAAGTAGAAGCTCATGATTTCCATGCACAGGGTGGAACAGAGCCATGGCTGAGGATGCAAAGGAAGATGCTGTTGCTGCTCGTCTTTGGAAGTGCTTGACTGTGTGCAGCATTTAGAAAGTAGAAACTAGGAATCCTGATAGCCTGCGTTCTTCTACTGTCTCAAATACTTGTGTAGTGGACAAAAAAGCTGTCTTGTCACTGCGTATGGATTGTCCTTGCAAATGAAAACACCTAATCAACCTCCTGGACTTGGCTGTATACTAATTTTCACGTACATCCATAATGGGCAGAGAGAAAATGTTCTGAAACCTTAAGACTCAGGGCAGATGGAAAATGTGTTCAAATTCAAGCAAACAAATAAAAACCCAGAAGAAAGAAATACAGAGCTGCTGATAATGAAAGGATGAAGAGAAGGGGGGAGCTTCTGTTCTCCATTTTTTAAGGAGACCAGTTATGGTTTTAGAACTTCTGGGATTACAATGCATTTTCTTTGTTATAGAACTGTCAGAAAACACAAAGGTTATATCTGTGCAGACAGCTTAACTTGCTTCTAGCTCTTCAGAGTAATTTAACTCATTTCATGTTCAGCTGTAAAAATCTGTAGGTCTTAGAAAAACTAGAGCATCAGAGCTGTAGCTGTAGCTCTCTTGGATCACCAGGACAGGACTTTTGGACGACAACCGTGTCAGGACACATGATGCCCTTCACAATGGCAGTGCCTTGTGAGGGCCTAGGCAAGCTTGCCCCTGTAATCATGCTGTGAGATGCTTACTTCTGGAAGCCAGAATATGGGTCAAAGAAGCCTGCCTCTGCTGTAATCCTTTCTAATCTTTCCTTTTGGAAGTTTTCAGGAGCACTGCTAATGCTGGAGAGTGTAGCTATGAAATTTTTGTTTGCCTTCTTCTACTTTCTTGTTTTTTTTTCTTCTTGTGCTTAATTAAAATGGATCTTGACAGTGGAGGAGATGATTCTAGAAAAGGAGTATGTCTTCAAAGGAGAATCCTTAAATTTTTACCTAACTAGAGGTATACTGCAAAGTGAAGAAGCTGCATAAAATACAGCAGTAGTACAAGAAACTTACATTTTCACTGAAATCATTGTAAAGTGGAAAGTGCTTTGTGTCAGCTGAAATGTCAGATGTATCAGGAAAAAGTTAAAGTGGAACCTGATTTCTGTAAGGCTAAAGATTCAAGTAATTTGCTTAGGGATGCAGTAGAAAATCAATCTTATGCTTGAAAGAGGGAATAGTAGCCTTCAAGTCTCATCCATGTTTTGTAGTTGATTGCCTGTTTTTATTATCTCCCCTCCTTTTCCTTCAGTACTTACTAATGCCCTTTGGTTAACTCCATTATACCTTTGAAAAACTTTTTGCAGTGCTCAGCTGCTTTGGCTTGTTTGCTGTGTAAGCCTCACTGATATTATTATAATTAACAGGATGTGTAAAAAACTTCCTGAACCCAGTGTTACAGAATCAGGCTATTAAAACTTGGTGCCCCATATGTTTTGCAGCATGCAAGATTTCCATCCTCTGCAGCTGGGGCTCATCAGAGTTGATGCTAGACCTGCATTGATCTTGCATGCTGTGTGGGAAGTTGGTTTGGTAGGAACAGCATTCAGCTTGTAAAAGAGGAAGAGGGATGGAAAATAAAGTCCGTTTACAGTTTGGAGGTGTGTCTCTAATTTGCTTTTTTTGATTTTTTTATACCATGGGGATAAAAATGTGAGAGAAGGATGTGCTGTATTTTTAGATACTGAAAAGCTTTGAAGATCTGATTCATAAGTGAGAGTTGAAACTCTTTCTCATGATTCCGTGTTACATGATAACAGTTTTCTTGCTCAGGCTTTTGCATTTGTTGAGAGGTACTGCTTCATTTCCTCCAGGAACTTTGCTTTTAGGATTATTTTTTTTTTTAATTGCGAGAAAGTAATACAGGATAATAAGAGGCAAAGAGAACAGTCTGATATGTTTTAAGGATTTCTTTATTTTTTTGTGATGACTTTCAAGGGTCCTGAATGTAACTTGCTAGTTCTGTGAAAGTAAAACGTGAAGCTGATCAAACATGAAAAACGTGGAGAGGAAATAAGTGTACTGGTAAAACACAAAACAAGTACATGGTTAAGAAGGCAGGAAATGGCACTGACCAAATAAAGCATTTAAATACAAGGGCATACATCTAGGAACATTATGTTGGTTTTGCTTTCAGTATTGGGGTCTATATCCAGAGTGTAAAGTCGTGACTTTGAAAAGGCGTCTGTATTTTTGCTGGCTAATCACATGAATACAGACATTTTATATTTAAACTGTGACTTTATACCCTTGGGTGTATAAAGATGTATTTATATATAGAAATATACTTTATATAGGAATAACAAGCCTAGATATTTCTGTCTCAATTAATTCCTTACGTTTTTTGGTGTCGACATTGTTTTATGATAGTTTCTTGAAAAGCTATATGGAGAAGAGACATGGGAAGAGGAGAAACTTTATAATAAAGGGTTATCAGTCCACCTTATGAGGGTATAATAAAGTGCAGTAGGAGAAGAGCCTTTTTAAACACAGAGAAGTTACTTGCAAGACATTATTAAGGACTTCAAAGTAGTTTTCACTGGGAATCATTTGGTTGAGAGTTAAGGCCTTTTCTAACACACACTTAAATTTGGTGAAGGAATTATACCATCAGTACCTTACAATCAGGAAATGTACCAGTGTTGTCTTGATCACTGGTTTTTCTTTCAAAAAGAAGCAGGAGACTGCTTAGTGTGCTTATTGTCGTATCAATATTCACTAACTTTGTGTCTGTCCTTTGTCAGTATTTTAGAGTTCTGGACTGGGACTGGAAGGCCCCTGCTAGCTGCTGTGCAAACTCAGAACCACTGTTAGTCCCAGCCCAGAAGTAGGACAATTTAAATAGATGGGTAGGGGCAACCGCTAGAAACAGACAAGGAAAGTTAGGAAAACAAGGAGTTATCATAGCATATCAGCAAATAATCTGTTTTAAAATTTTCCATAGGTCTCCTGACAAAGCAGTTTAGAAGACGTAGGCTTGTGGACGTTCATGGATGTGTGAGGTGTCAGCCTGGATAAAAAGCCTGAAGACACTTAATTGAAAAAATAACACATAGATGATGGAAGCTGGCAGCCTGCACCTAAAGGAGAAGGGAGTTTACTTCTAGATATGGAATGAGAGATGATAGGTTGGCTTTGACATGGAAGATAGGTTATTAATATATAATGGGATATGGGATTTTTGTCAGTGGAATGTGATTGCATTTGTCAAGAATAGAACAAAAGATAGGAACAAGATGTGAAATAAGAGCGATGGAAGTAAAAAAGGTGTACAGTTTGAGAGAAGACACATACTTAATGATCCTACAATATTCACATGTAAATCTTTTGTGAAAATGTGAATCTGTGGGACCTATGTGCTTGTGTCCGAAGATTGAGAGAGATGTGGAAGTAAGTCAAAGAGGATGCCCAGATTATTTGCCTAAATGAATGGTAATGTTGCCCAAGAAAGGAGGCAAGGGGAAAAGCCTTATTAACCCTGTAGAGAAGACTATTATACACTCTCTGCCTTCTAACTGTACAGAATTCTGGTCTAGCTCATGGCAGCGGAGTGCTGTTAGCAACAGGAGGAAAAAGATCTGCTCCAGGTGAGTGGCAGTCTGGTGTGGTCCAGAATTTGTATGAGGTCCTACTTTATCAGTTCTCTTGTGGAAGAGGAGCTTTCATAAAGTTCCTTGAATATTATTGTTTAGCAGGTTCTATATTGCTCTTCAGTGTCAGCATTTGCAGTATGAGGTTATGATTAAAGTGTGTCACACCATTGTTGGTGAAAAACCACAGAAAATATGTATTAATACATATTAATACATATATGTATTAGTGCATAGTGACATGCGTAAGTATTTGGCAATGACTTGACTGCGTTGCTCACCAGTGGTGAAACCATGAGCTGTGAGGGTTGAATGCTGGTAGAATCTCTGTCATGTACACTGTTTATTTTACTTATGTAGGGTATATTTCCACCTACTGGAAAAGCTGTTTCGGAAATGCTTAGACAAATCATCTCTTTCCATATGTAGTGTCAAGGTATTTCATTTGCTCATTTATAGAGTGATTGAGGAGACAAGATCGCTGTGGAGTTTCTGATTCTGACCTCTTCCCTTATCTCTCTGTGGACATCCTGGAACAGTCAGTGCCGGTCCAGTTCTGGGGTCTGGGGGGAGACCACAGGACCGTCATGTTGCTGTGGTCATTTGTTTGGCTTTTTTTCAAATGCTGAATGGTGGAGTATTGTAAAGTGAGGTGGTCCCAAGACACTGTGAGGTTTCATTATTTTTGGTTGAATAGAGCAAATATTTCACTGAAATTTGAAAGTGATATGATGTCTTTCTAATTCAGTCTGTTGTATATTTACTAAAAAGTTGTCAGCTGTGTTTTCTTTTGATGAATTTCTCTGCAGTGTGTTTCCTTCTGAGCTGTTTTAGAAGAATCTGAAAAGTTGAACTTTTCTCATTTGCTTGCAGACTTCTGGCTACAGCTGCCCTCTGAGACCCCACCAGAGACAGCTAGGTGCATTGCTGTGGGATTCCTGACAGGGGATTCCTGCTAGCCCAAGTGAGAATGCTGCTGTGCTCACTCAGGACTGCTTGATTACCTCCCCCCTGCCCATTGTCCTTCTTTCAAGTTCTAAAAATGGTTTAACAGATTTATCACTGCTTTTTAAGAAAGTCTTCATGAGCATGACCTGAGGTTTTACAGGAAATCTTGAAATAAAAGTAATAAGATTGTTATACATTCTCTCACATTCAGCCACACATGCTATCACAAAAGTAGCCTTGAAGCTGTTTTAGTTTTACAGCAAGAGTGTTTCTTTTCATATCAGGTAATCTGATCTGCTGGGGCTTTTCCCCCCCTTGGCTTTGAAAACATGCCTTTATATTAATAATCCAGGTTTTTTTGCTGAAAGTTGATTGCTCTAATTGCTGATTGGTATTTGGTAACGCTAAATAAAAGCTCAAAATTTCATCTTTTTCATTTTTCTACTCTGAAATCTTAAAAATGTGTATTTTCAGAGTTCACCATTAGTGGATGTATAATCTTTGTACCTGCTTTTATTCTTGGCCACTGGGAGTTTTGCTATCAGCAATAAAAGGCAACCTCCATGTTGTACTGCACAGTATAGATATTGTAAATTTTGGTCTTGGTTTCCATTGATCTGGTTTGCCATATGGGAATCATATTCAGCTGATCTTTATTTCCTGAGTCAGAAATTCTGTTTTACCCATCTTTGGGGCTTTCAGCATTTATTCTCAGTGGGCTGTCAGGTATTGCACATGAAAGCGAAGGTTCAAAGGCATATAAAGAAGGTTGAGGTCTGAAATGTTTACTTAACACTGTCTTTTTTTTCTTCCTTTTCTTTTTACAAACATTTGGCAGACTGGAGGATCAGCATGAAACCTTCATCAATTTTAGACTTTTTATACTCTATTTTAAACATTTTACACATACATAATTTTGGTGTAGCCTGGAACACATCAGCTGTAAACTTGCTAGTGTATGTTTGACAGCGAGAGTATTAAGAGCATTGCAGTTAGGTGTTTATCAATTATTTTTCTCAAAAGTTTATGTTCTTTTAATTCTGTTTTTGTTTCTGGAGCTGGCTCTAACAGGCTGCCATTGTGCTACAAAGAAAACTTAAATGACTATGCAGCTTTTAATTAATGTGACAATTAAAATTAAAAGAAATAAAAATACCACCCTCTCTCTGCTCTGCCATTCCACTGAGAGAAATTAAAGCGAGAATGAGCTTGTTGTTGCTCACCTGTGAAGATGCTGCCACCAGTGAGGCAAACAGTCATAATCTTAACAGTTTTTGTGCCTTAAGTATTTAATCTCTTTGCAAAAAAAAAAAAAATGCCTGAAATTCGAGGGATTTGAATCACTTCAGGGCAGTGATATAGAGGCTGTAGATTCTGTTAGTATATTTTGATTTTTTTTCCTTTCTCATTTCTACTGAAGTGTATTAAAGACTTAGCATACTGCAGTGTGTCTGATACTCAACTTCCATCTTCAGTATATCTTATTTTGCTTTTTAATACAAATCAAGGAAAAAATCAGGGATCTGGATACCCAGTAGTGGGTTTTGTTCTCTCTTCTGGCCCCTTTCTTCATTTCCAAAAGGATGTAGAGCACTAGGATTGGCTCAGAGTGTCTAGAAAAGATGTGGCTTTGTTGTGCCTAGGATCATATTTTGTTGTTGAGGAACTGTTAACAGGTGAGAAAAGGCAATCAAAGACTGAAAGGAAGGTGGGGGATTCCCCCATAGCTCCTTCACCTTTTGCCCAGGAGCCACAAGGAATAAAGCTGTCAGGGAACTCTCTCATAAAGAGTCAAGGGAACCGTGATCTTACTGGCATCACAGAGACATGGTGGGATGGCTGCTAAGACTGGAGTGATGGAATGGAAGGATACAGGCTCTTTAGGAATGACAGGCAGGGAAGATGAGGAGGGGGCGTCACCCTGTATGTTGTTGACCAGCTGTCACAGGCTGGAGCACTGCCTGGGGATGGATGAGTTGCTGATCGAGAGTTTATAGATCAGGATTAAAGGGCGGACAGGGACAGGTGATGTATTGGCTGTCTGCTACAGGCTGCCTGACCAAGAAGATCAACAGATGAGGCCCTCTATAGACATATAGGAGCAGCCTTACATTCACAAGCCTAGGTCCTCATGGAGGATTTCAACGGTCCTGTTATCTGTTGGAGGGACAACACAGAAGGAGCAATCCAGGAGGTTCATGGAATGTGTTGATGGTAACTCCCTTCTCCAAGTGATAGAGGAGCCAACAAGAAGAGATTGTATCTTGGATCTTGTTCTCACCAGCAAAGAGGATATGGTCGGGAATGGGAAGCTCGAGGAGAGCCTCAGCTGCAGTGACCATGAAATGGTGGAATTTGAGATCTTTTGGGTGCAAAAGTATTTCACACTGTCCCGTATGACATCTTTATCTCTAAACTGGGGGGATTTGGATTTGACGGATGGACCACTTGGTGGATAAGGAATTAGTTGGACGGTCACACCCAAAGAGTTGCAGTCAACAGCTTGATGTCCAAGTCGAGACAGTGACAAGTGGTGTCCCTCAGAGGCTGGTATTGGGGAATAACAAAGTTCTGTTTAACGTCTTTGTTGATGACATGGACAGTGGGATGGAGTGCACCCTCAGAAGGGCTGCTGATGACACCAAACTGTGTTGTATTGTCAACATGCTGAAGGGAAGAGACGTCATCCAGAAGGACCTTTGCAGGCTCAAGAGATGGGCCAGCACAAACCTCATGAAGTTCAACAGGGCCAAGTGCAAGGTCCTGCACCTGGGGCAGGGCAGTCCTAAGTGCAAACACAGGCTGAGCAGAGAACGGATTGAGAGCAGCCCTGAGGAGAAAGTCTTGTGGGTTTTGATTGATGAGAAGCAAAATGTGACCCAGCAGTGTGCGCTCACAGCCCAGAAACAAACTGTATGCTGGGCTGCATCAATAGAAGTGTGACCAGCAGGTCAAAGGAGGTGATTCTCCCCCTCTGCTCCGCCTTTGTGAGGTGCCACCTGGAGTACTGTGATCAGCTCATAGACCCCAACACAAGAGGGACATGGACCTGTTAGAGCTGGCCTAGAGGAGGGTCATGAAGGTGAGAGGGCTGGAGCACCTGTCTTGTGAAGATGGGTTGAGGTAGTTGGGTTCTTTTTAGCTTGGAGAAGGCTAAGGGGACATCTTCAGCAGCCTTCCAATACCTAAAGGCTGACCTGCAAGAAAGCTGGACAAGTACTTTTTTTACAAGGGCCATGTAGCGATAGGACAAGGGATAATGGCTTTAAACTGAAAGAGAGTAGATTGAGCTTAGATAGAAGGAATAAGTTTTTTACTGTGAATATGGTGGGACACTGGGACAGGTCACACAGAGAAGCTGTGGATGCCCCATCCCCAGAAGTGTTCAAGGCCAGGTTGGACAGAGCTTAGAGCAACCTGGTCTAGTGGAAATTGTCCCTACCCATTGCAGGAAGGTTGGAACTAGATGATATCCAAGGTCCCTTCCAATCCAAACCACTTTATAATTCTATGAAAGTAACCAGAAACAGCCACACTTGAGACCTTCAGTAGAAGAAACCTGTACGTCAACCAGAGGTGTGTCAGGCAGTACAAAGTGTGATGCAGTGTTGATGCTCATCACTGCAAGACCTGCCAACAGCAGAATGGGCCTGTGTTGAGATGTGTGTGAGAGAAAATGCTATTGAGTTCCTGATGGGACTTCCTTTCCAGTTCCAGGTGAAGCTTAAAGCTCATGGTATTTGTTTAATCCTTTCTGAATGGGCTTCTCGTAAGACAACTGAATGAGAAGGTATCTCTGGTGTCTCACTGCTGAAACTGGTTTAAAACAGTCATAGACTTTGTAATCTTCTATCAGGCACTCTCTGGACAGCATGGTTGGCGAGTTCATTGAAATGTTACTTGGAATAACAGTAAATTCTCATAAATCTCTTTGTGAAATGTTGTAAAGAATTGTGATATGCCTTTTCAGTGAATGCATAAAAACTTCCAGATATGTCTTTTTATGGGGAATCACCTGGATTTAAGACTTTCTGTAAGGTAGAACTGTCTACTCACCATGTTGTGGGATGGTGATGTAATTTTTGGTATCCATACCTTTTGGAAGCTATGCTTTCAGGCTGGCACAGTGGGGTGTGAAGATGTAGTAGCTGAAGATGTTGAAGTAGGTAATGCATGTTATCTTTAGTTAAATATATCTCTCTTCTGTTATCTCTGTCATCTTCTCACAGGACTTTGGAAGATGTTTGGTGTTTTAGTATTTATTTTCAAGGTTCTTGGTGTCGTTCCCCATGAGCTCAGGAATAGAGCCTCTGTTGGATCACTAGGATTCTCCAAGAAAAGGGATGTGATGTGCCTTTCCCATGTTGGAAAGCCTAAGATCCTCTGTGCAGAGTAAGGACCTTGTTTAGGCGGCTGTGTGTGTCTTGGAGAAAGAAGAAATGGAGACCACCATGATTTTCATCGTATTTCACTGCTAATCCAAAGTCTTTTTAAATTAATATGTATTTATTTATTTTTTTTTTTTTAATCCAAGTACATGAGAGTTAATTTTTGTGCACATTCTCTGAAGAAACCAACTTGCCAGTAGCCCCTAGGACAAAATAACTCATGGAAGTAGAAGAGAAAGGGGCTTTAACAAAACAGGACACTCATCTGCATATTTATCCCTCTTGGGAAGAAGACAAATACATTACGGTGGCAGTACTGGGTTTGCTCAGGTTCTGCAGTATTGACCATGGTCATACTTCAGAATCATTTTTCAGGGTTAAAGAAACTGCTGTCTTTCTGTAATCTGTAATTTTCACAGAAATAATATTTGTATAGGTCAGAAACGTATTACTAATTAACAGAAAGTAGCATCTTAGAAGCTAAATTATGTAGTAGGAGCTGAAGTATGGCTAGCTAATAAAAGTAGTATGAAAGAAATTGCTCTCTACGTGGTGGATATGAGCTTACTTGACAAAAATGTTTGTGGTCTTTTTCTAATTGCTGTAGATCTAAGCTTTCATTTCAAAACCATATATTCACATAGGGATAATAATTGTAATCTTGAGAATGTGAACTTGTTACTCTGTTATTTTTCTGAATCTGCTGGTAATCTGAAACACTAACTCCATCCTTATTCCATTTCCTTTACTAATCCTTTTTTAGGTGCTCATTCTAAACCTAATGACAGTCTTTACAATTCAGTGTTAACAGTTTCATTAATGATAACTTTTCTGGCTGTGAAGGGGAGAATGATGATTGTCAGGAACATCAGCAAGAAGAAGAGTGGAGATTGAATAAATGCAAGAGGGGCAAATGGGAAAAGAAAAAACAGAATTAAGAGGCATAAATATGGTAATTGTAAAGCTGAATGTATTTTTACTTTGATATTAGACGTAACAAGCAGGTAGTGGGAAATTATTAAAAATATAGTTATTTCATTATAGATCATTTTCTCTTCCATACCTTTGTTCAAAACATATCACTCATGTGAATGAAAGAAATTGATGGCAAGTTATGGGCAATAGATTGCATTTTATAGTTCTGTGCTGGAGTCAGCAGCCAGGAATTTGACAATGGCTGTAAAGTAAGTGTGATGTATCTTGCTTGATTTCTTTTTCCTGCTCCCCATCTATGTTTAGCGTATGCCTGCAGCACCATGTCTGAATCCTCACTCTGTGCTCGTGCCTTATGTGTTCAGTACACTGACTGGTTCCAGTCCCTCTTCCAAACCTCTGACCTCTGTTCAGCCTTTCAGTGTTGCAGGCTGTCAGCTGAGTTGAGTAAACTTCTGCTAATGAAAACAGATAAAAAGTCACTGGAATTTATTAAAGCTTTTGCATTAACTTAAATCATGCTCTAAGAATGAATGTAGTGTTATTAAAAAGTGAAATCGGATTATAATGAAAGAAACCTGCAGATTTTAGTTAGTAACTTTCATGCATCTCTATAAATTTTGTTTAAGTCTAATAAAATGAAAGTGAATCCCCATTAACTGTAATAAAATAAAATTAAGCTCTCCCTGACTTCTATTCATGTAGTCAGTCAGCACTATTATTTGAAATCTCATTGGGCTCAATTTGTCTGTAAGGACAACAGAATTGTCATTTATGCTGGGGGAGCCCTCTTGGTAAGAAAATAGCAGGACTAGGCCTGTTGTATCTGGACAAAAGAGGTGACTATATATGGGATTCACGTAATGTGTGCTACAGAAGTTAACGTGATGCTACAGATTTATTTTAAGAACCTGTTTTGAATCTGTAAAATAAATACTTACATATCTGGTGGTTTAAATATATACTGCTTTGTTTGAAGACGTTTTGTTTCTTTAGTGTCTTCACATGGCAGCATGTTAATATAGTTACATTAAAACCATCATGGCCAAGTTATGTTCTAGCTGAAAGTTTGGTTGATATTTTTGGGAAAGAGGTAAGTGTCTTGTTTCAGCGTAATTAAAAAGTCATCTGATTTGGCTTTAGTTTCCTTTCTTTCTTCTATTTTTTTTCTAAATCCATTGGCTTTGTTATGCCAGATCATTACTAGTTTTACTTTCTACTGCATTTTATCATAATGCGCTTTGAGTATAAATAAACTCTGGTATGCTAAACCTAATAGCAATTAAACTGGAAGTGTTTGTGTTTCATCACTGTGAACTTCGCAGAAATGTTTCCATGACAACCTCCATGCTAGTTAAGGCAACCAGAGGTGATCAACAGTTTATATAATTTTTTTCGGCTGTAAGAATGGAATCTGTGTTGACAGTTCTGGCCTTTAATAGCACTTTTGTACTGTGTGAAAGTATTTGTTTACTAGATCATATGCTGTTAACTGTCAGGCCAAGATGGAGTGACTGCTTTTGATAAAAGGGCTGCATTACATCTCTGAGTCTGTGAAGCTCTTGTACTTTAATTACTCACATCAGTGCAAAAGTATCCATTTGCTTCAGTACACTTAAAAATTAGACTTATTAGTTCCAAAGCATTAATGGTGAGTTAAGTTTGTCCTTTACAGTTTCTGGAAAAAAATAATCTGAAATCTGCTTGGTTGTTTTAAGTTTAAACTATTGTATTTAGAGTGATAAAAATCACATTCTGTGGTATGGGGTGATCATAACTGCTGTAATTATTTGTGTTATGAATTAGAACTTTTGGGCCCTGTCTTCATATTTAGCTGGTGATGAAATACGCTGGAAGCTGAAATATGCTGGTTATGGACTCTGTTAAGAAGAAAATAATGTAAGTAGACGTGTTTTGTCACTCCCAAGTTTAGAAAACCAGAAGTGTACCTAAGTTGTGACTGAAATGACCTCTCTGGAGTGTAACATAATAGCAGTACAGATAGACTGTTGTGTATGCTTACATGTCAATCGATAGTTAGAAATTAAACGAATGGAGACAGAATGAAACTGTTCTTGAGATATTTCTCTTCATGGGGCACTTTCTAGGTCGAACATTTGGAAATAAATGGATGAGTTATTATCTGAACTGTTAATCAGCTAATAACTGCTACTCCAGCAAGTTCATTCACTGCCAACAGGAAGTTTGAAAGGCATTACCTGTACTAAGTTGAACAATTTGCTTTTTTAGTGTGGCTTTTCCTTGTCAGGCTAGTAGATGAGTATGTTCTTCACTCTAGTCAAGATGAGTATGTTCTTGAATGTGTGTGTAGCACAGGTTCATTTGGTTTGATTTTTTAAAACTGTAAATATTTAAGGTACAACATTGTCTTCTGAAAGTCTGTTGCAAAACAAGGACTGATATTTTGTCATAATAAATACCTTGGTTTAGGGGAGAGTAATATTTAGTAATACTCATGAAAATTCAGCTATGAGATGTGACACTTGTTGTGTGTCTTGCATGTGAAGACATCATTTATATTCAGGACTCCAGTCTTTTGGACATGTAATTAGTTTTAGTAATTACTTGCAGAATGTTTATTATTTCAAGTAATGATACTTTTTAAAGCAACTGAGTCACTCTTGAGTGATCTGTTAAAACTAATAGGATTTGAAATGGTCTAAATTAAGATTTTGTGCGGGTTTGTATGTGAATGTCTGCTTTTTCAAAGTGTGTGTGTGTCTGTTGAGTCAGGAGCTGCTTATATGTTTGTTGGTAGTTGGTGACGCTAGGAAGGAAAATTAAAACATTGAAGTTTGATGTGTAAATCCCCCAAGCTTCAGTGTAGACAGAATACTTCTCTCTACATTATCAGTGTAAGATGCTGTCATCTGTAATACTGTTGCCTCATTTTTGGGCATTTGCTCTGCCTTCCTTCATGTGGGAAAGCTGGGATATTAATGAGAAACTTCCAGAGAAAAAAGGGATGAACAAAAGCTAGCTGTATGTGCACTCCCTTCGATCTCTAACCTGTTTTAGCTGGAGGGCTTGGTCTGTCATGAGGGATGTGCAGTGTCCGCTAGCACCCTTCAAACTCTTTCTTTGTTCACTATGAAAGTAATTAGATACAAATTAAGTTGGTAAGAATTTTAATTCAGATCAACTTGTTATTTCAGATCTGCTTTAGGTAACCGGACTAAACAACTTATGCTAAATAAGTTTCTCTGAATGCACAGGTGTATATATAATCCGAAAATCCAGTTTATTACAGTAAATTTGCAGTTCAGAATGTGTGGGTTACTAGAACGAATATATTTTATATTAGTACTAAGAAGCAGGTTTTATTTTCTTGGTGGTCACTTGATTGTGAAAGATTGTGTAGTACTTAAGCATATGATACAAATAAGCACTGTTTCCCAAAGTTAGTATTTATAGAGTAGTTTATTTTCATGTCTGAAACAGTATTATGTGATCTGTAATTGTTGGATTTATTTTGTAGCTATGGTGTAGACACACCTAAATCTGAACTCTAACTCTGGGAACATGACACAAACAGTATTGAGGATAGGCATGAAGTGGGAGGGACAAACATGCTGTTAGACCTAACACTTTTTTTTTCCCCAGGAAAATGAATTCATACTGGAACTGCAACAGAGATGGGCTGTGAGGGTGATCAGGAAATGGAAAGCTTATCTTGCAAGATGAGACTGAGAATGTGTGATATGTTTGGCTTAATGAAACAAAACCTGAGAGAGGATATAATTTCTCATTTATATCTCTTAAGTGTGTTAGGGAAAGTTAGGAGTGGCATCAGGGAAGCAGAAGAGCTTTTTAAGTTAGGGGACATTGTTAGAACAAGTAAAAGTGAATGTAAAATACCCCTGGATAAATCTGGGCTAGAAAAGAGAGCATTCAAGAGAGAGCTGAGCATTCAGGTAGTGTGAATGGGACAGGAGATTTCAAAAAGTGGGTCTTCTCAGCAAAATCTACATGGTACAATTGCCTTGAATAGCAAAAGATTACACACGTTGACTCTGATTGTTCGTTCCGATCCTGTGCCATCTTTTTTGCCTAACTAGATGGGTAAAACCCCCATGCTTGCTTGTTGCACAGTACTGTGAAAACTTGTAGATGGAATCTAAGAGAAGCTTTTTAAAATTATATTGTTTCGGTTCCAAAGCATGTTTAATTCTTGGGTAGATTCCTCAGTCTGTTTCCAGATAAAGTGCCTTCTTCAGTGTTATTTACAATAATATCCTGGGTCTTCTTAAACTCATTTTTTTCTTAGTGGTTTTATAGATGTGGGAGTACTGCTTTTAAATTTCTGCTCTGATTCATCTTGCTGTAGTTTGTTACAAGCTTTAACCCACCTAAGAATGTAGTTTTTTTCCTCCTTTGGTATTTTCTGTGCAACTAGAAAGATAAGGGGTTTATCACCATATTTTTGACAGTTTATTGTGTAAACAGTCTGTACATTTATTTAATACATTCAAGCCTTCATTTCTAGACCTTTATTTTCTAACTTAACTTCCTGAGTATTTTTTGAAGTTTGTCAGTACTTCGAGGTACTCAAAATTGAACACAACAGAAGTTATTCAAAGTAACTGCTGTGGCTAGCAGTACATCAGGGATAAAAATGCTTTTGAGTAAGTTTTCCTGCTCTTAATAGCCAAAGAAGTCTGGTGGCAAAAGGGTATCAGCTCCTCATTTGAGGCCCCATCACTACTGTGGTCTCACACTTAGATCTCTCTTTTTGATATGATGAGATCCAGGAAACTTAAGAGAGGAGGATGTCCAGAAATGCACTTGTTCAGTTTTGTTTTCTTGTCTTCTCTGTTTCTGGAGTATGAACACAGACACACACACACATATACACATATATATATATATATCTGTCAGTCTACCACCCAGTACTGATAAGCCACCTTGTGTGCCAGATACCCATATGGCATGGTTGTGCTTCCTTCTTTAAAACATACTTGTTTGTATCTCTTCAGTGAAGTCTCAGGAAAAAATGACAGATCACTTTCCCAGATCTTCTCTCCTGACGACCTAGAACTCAAAGGCTCTAAAATCTCATTCGCAAAGGTTTTTCAGAGACTACTTTGTTAATTTTAAAAGGAAGTTCCATCATGTGTCCTGCTTATGCGATCCTGGTAAAATAGACTCAAAAATCTTCTTGAATCTGCTTCAGAAACTGAATTTAAGTGCAGGGGAAATTTCAGTTCTGTGTATTACTTGAAGATCTGGTTAAGGTATTAAGGAGTCAAAGCCACAAATGGATGCAAGTTTGGTACTTAAGTTGGCTATCTTAAAGATTTTAGTGACTATTCACTTTTGTACCCTTCTGTGAAGTGCACAGAATCACAGACTAGTTGAGATTGGAAGTGGACTGTGAAGGGTTGCCTAGTCCAACCTCCTCTCAAGCAAGTTACAGCAGATTGTCCAGAACGTTGTCCAGTTGGATTTTGAATATCACCAGGGATGGCAAGTCTAAAACCTGTCTGGGCAATTTAATCAACTGTTCAGACACCTTACAGTAAAAATGTTTTTTCTTATGCTCAGAAATTGCTATTCTTTGTTGCAAGAATGCTTTTCTAAGTGATTGCCAGATACATATTCTCAGTATAGTATTCTTTCAGGATTTTTAAAACTTTGTTTCTAATACTTTCTTTAACCTGGAAATGATCTTAATGTCTTTCCCTCCTTCAGTGTCCCATACTTCTGGGATAGAAGCATCTTTATTGCCTCAACATCAAAAGGTGGAGACCTCATAGCAGTGTCTGAAGGGGGCCTATAAGGATGCTGGGGAGGGACTCTTCATTAGGGACTCTAATAATAGAACAAGGGGTAACGGGTTAAAACTTTAAACAGGGGAGGTTTAGATTGGATCTAAGGAAAAAAATCTTTCCTGTTAGGATGGTGAGGCACTGGAATGTGTTGCCCAGGGAGGTTGTGAATGCTTCATCCCTGGTGGTGTTCAAGGCCAGGTTAGAGAGAGTCTTGGGTGACATGGTTTAGTGTGAGGTGTCCTTGTCCATGGCAGGGGGGAACTGAATGATCTCAAGGTCCTTTCCAACCCTGAATATTCTATGATTCTAGGTGCCTTTTGTATGGATGCAGTTACTCTCTTTAGATGATTCCCAAGGCTATTTGTCCCAGTAGCTGGCAAATATAAAGGTGTTGCTACTTTCATGCAGTCTTAAAACTGCAGATTTAGCCAGCACCATGTGGTAGCCAAAAACGTGATATCTCATTTGAGTTCTGGCTTGATGTGCATCAGTTGCTCACTGTCAAATGTCTGTATTAATGCCATTTGATCACGGATTACCTGCAATCCTGTCCAAACCTCACTAAACTTCACATTGTTGGAGCAATGATGTAGCCTTGTTTAGGTGAAGGACTCATCACATACCTACCTCAAAATAAGTGGTTGTACATTACCAGGAGGCATCACTGATGGTATGAATAATGTGGTTGTGTTTTATTACACAAACAATGTTTATTACTTGTGGTTCATTACTCAAAAGATGAAAAGCTGACTCTTAGATTTTCCTTATATGTAGCCCATGTGTATGTTAGTATGGCACATTTCTGTTTCTTCAGTCCTTCAAGATACCTGTGTTAGGATTTTTACAAACTGAAAAGGACTAAACATTCTTAGCTGTGAGTACTCATGTGCCAAGTGTGAGCAATGATTTGACCACACTCTACAAATGTTATGGAGGTAAAAGCTTATACTAGAATGTATTTCTACTCACAACTAAGCATCTTAAAAAATGGTTCTGGAAAAGCATTCCAAAGGTTGGTAAACTTTAGCAGTTGTAATTGTGTTGGTTAATTTAGGTCTGTGTCAGTGAAAATGCAAAAGAAACTTCTAAAAAGCAGTCCAAGACAATATCTGTTTTGACCCATAGAGGACACTTCAGAATGCTGATTTGTTATCCTGGCATTATGGTTTCTTATTAGGAGATTTAGATTCCCAGTAACACGAGGATTTATGTAGTGCAGTAATGGAGCACTTTCCATTGTATCTTTTCAACTATTTGTTGAAGACTTCATTTTCCTCTTGCATTTTTACCTTCATTCCTTAACATGTTTTTTTATCAGAGTGAATGCTTTCAAAATCAGTGAAACCACTTCAGAAAACATCTGTCATGCAAAAAAAATTATTTTACAGACTTCTTTATTCAACTATTTATTTATTTATTTATTCATTCATTCCAGGGATTTCATAGATGCGGACCATGGCTGATTAGTCCAGATTTTTGCTTCTGGAAAGATAGGTGTTATAATGCTCTAATCCACACTGTTGAAGTAATTTTGGAATTTATCCAGCCATGTGAGCTTGCACTTCAAAGGAGGAACCTGTATGTAGTTGTATATGTAGTAGTATTTGAAAAGGAGTAATTTCACTGATTAAAACCTCCCCTGCATTGTAGTTTAGGAGGTTCACAAGCAGGTTTTTTTAAGATGTTATAAATGAATAGATGAGAATCACAAATGCATTTATGTTACAAGCCTGTTTGCATGCATGTTTGCTCTGGTTACCCTGGTCATTCTATTAGGGATGTGTAGGCCTTGTTTCCTGAATTGAGTATTAAATCGTTNCACTGATTAAAACCTCCCCTGCATTGTAGTTTAGGAGGCTCACAAGCAGGTTTTTTTAAGATGTTATAAATGAATAGATGAGAATCACAAATGCATTTATGTTACAAGCCTGTTTGCATGCATGTTTGCTCTGGTTACCCTGGTCATTGAATTGAGTATTAAATCGTTGTCCCGTTGATAGTCCTGAGTAGCCTGGTCTGATCTCATAGTTGAGACTGCTGTGAGCAGGGTTGGGCTACAGACCTCCTGGGGTTCTTGCCAACCTCAGCTATTATGTGGTTCTGTGCCCAAAGAAAGCTCTTTACTTTCCAGCTTAAGAACATGAGTAATGTTTTAACACAGACAATGTAAGTCTTTTCTTTATGTCCCTTCCTGTTAGCTATATATGTTATTTTAACTTGCTAGCAAATGGTCTCCAGCTTTCTGAATGGATGGTTTGCAGATTTTTTTCTTTCTTTGACATTCTAGACTTTGATTATCTTTCTCTGTACTTCAGTTTGTTTCTCTAAATCAAAGTAAGCATGAGTGTGATATTGTCTTTTCTTGTAGTACTTTTATGATCCTCATTGAGGAATTCAACAATTCATTCAACTGTGTAAGTTACCTAACTGTATGGTAGGCATGTGGGTTTGGTGAAGTCTACTCCAAATATTTACATGTTTCATGGCAGGTGAAAATTAAAAGTACAGTAGGGTGTTCGGATGCCCTTGTAGCTGGTGCGTCTTACAAATAATTTGCTGGTTTTGTGGGGTTCCATAAACTGATCTAAATAGTTTTGTTTAATAGGAGATTATGAGACATCTTTTTAAAGAAACAGGACTTACTTGGAAATGCAGTCTGTAAAGCCAGAGGGGACCATTGTGATCTTCAGCGTAACAGCAGCTATAGAACTTCTTGAATTAATTTCTGTTTCAAGCAGAGCATATCTTTTTGGTGGGAATAAAATCAACATTGTTTTTAAATACTCCTGGTGATGGAGAGCACATGACAGCCCTTGGTAACTTGCTCCACCGGTAATTATCCTCACTGCTAAAAATTATTTTTGGTCTGAACTTGTGCAACTTCAAATCCCTCATTAAAACTCTCCCTTGCTGTGTTGCCTACAGAAAACGTGACAATGGATGGGCCATGGATGGGAGGGTTCCTGCCTTTCCTGCTGACCCATATTGTTTCCTTGTTTCCTCCTACTCTCCCTCTGAATCCACCTGTTTTGTCTTATGCCATATGTTTGGGTTTCCAGCTTTCCCATGCAGGGATTACCTATATGTTGTGTTTATATGGGACAGAGTAGAGCAGGGTCTTAGTTCCTGACAGGTGCTCCTTGCCAATGAGCATGTCATAAGGGCATAAAGGATTAAAAGAATTTTGAGCTATTGTTGTCCTACTTTAACAGCTTTTAAGCCTGCAAAGAACTACTGTAATGTTTGGGTATGACTTCCTTTGTGGTGAGGACTTCCTCCGTTTATGCTTTACAGCCATTAAAGATTGGAGTAAATCGTATGTGTTAGAAAAACAGTTGATCTTAATGGAGGGGGGTAAAGGGAGGGAAAACTTCTAGTGATGAAACATTGTTTGTAGCCCTTAGTAGCCTGCGCTGTAGTGTTTAGCAATTCAGTGTTTGGTCCTCATCCTTAAATTCCCATCTGGATTTTTCTTGCTTCAGCTTTCCAGGTTGTTGCTACACTTTCCTTGGAGAAGGAGAGGGAGGAGTAAAGCAGCAACTCTTAAGCTTCTGCCCTGTGTTTGAGTACTTACAGGCTGTGGTTAAATCATTCTATAATCTTCTGTTTGGTAAACAGATTCACTTTTTCACTGGTAGACATATTTTCCAGTCAGGTAATGATACTTAAAAGAGTGCACTGTGCATCCTCCACATTTGTCCTCCACATTTGAGCAGTATTCCATTTGAATTTCTGCTATGAGACTAGTGACACCATTTCAGTAGGAATGACCCCAGTGTCAAATGCTCAGGCAGCATGGCTTCTTGATTTGATTTTCCTGTTACAAAGTCAAAGATTACGTTAGTCCTTTGACCATGCTAGCTCATATTCATGCTTATTAACCACCATAATTCTTTCACAGTTACAGTTTCCCAGGAAAGTGTTCCCCATCCGGTAAAACATTATTTGTTGCTACATACAGCATATATGCACATATTTGTTCTCCTTGTTGTGTATTTTCCAGATAATTTGATAGATGTAGTGTAGATACACTCTGCTGCCAATGCTGCTGCTCATTTTTTGCCATTCATTCATTGTCTGTTTCTTTGCTGCTGCCCCCCAATTTACTAAAAAACTGCCTTTCTCTTCTATCATTATTTTTTATCCCAAATGGGAGATGAGGTGTAAAGGAAGGAATTCCCTATATGATTGCTTTTAATCCCCCTAATTTTGAATGTGTCTGAGCACACACATGGAGTTGAGTGAAGTATTTGTGGGGTGTTATAAAGCCGTAACCCTGGTTTGAGGAATACCAATGTCTGCTTGCCCTCCTGCCTGTCAGAGTAGCTGGTGAAAACAAGAGAGAGATCTTTCTGAGAGGCTGCTGATGATCTTAAGCCAGTGGAAGTAAAGGACTTGACTTGTACATGAGCAAGGCTACAACTTGCTACAATCTGTCAGTACTTAAATTTGGCAACTGTTTTAGTCTTCTTTCCATGTGCCTTTGGTGCCAAGAAAGTGATACCATCTTTGAGTTTAATGAAGGCTTCACTATGAGCTGGTGTTTTGGGCTAGTGGCTTGCTTTCCCAGCACTGCTAATAGTCATATAATTGAAATTGGGAAGATTCTCTTTTCCTTGAGTCTTCATTCTCAGGTAAACTAATCATCCTGAAGGTAAGGTCACTGACAGTGTAATGGGTACTGATTTCCATCCCTTCACCATATTATATCCACAGTAACTCATTAATGTTGCTATGGACTTCAGAAGCAGCATTATCTTGACATTACTGTCTCATCTGCCATCTTTAGGTAAAAATCTTCTTCTCTCCCCCTCCTCAACTTAAATCCTGTACTCTGCTTAACTTCTCAGTCACGATTTATAAAAGAGGATTTTGGTGCATGCCCAGAGCAGCAAGTAAGAAGCAGAATAGTGAGCAGGTACAAGATGGTACTGGTGGGGCGTCCAGTAAGGGGAGTGGGAAGAAAACAGTGGAGTCTGTTTTCTCTCAAAGCTGTTTTCTGAAACTAGTTCTGTATGGGCTCAGTGCCCAGAGCAGTAGAAAATCCCTGTGCTGTGCAGTAGAGAAGGACCAAAACTGTTCAGCAGTCCCAAGATCACTGAAGTTTGACTGTGATTCTCATGGGAAGAATCCTCTCAAGTGTTATGGGGCTGTGGTAGAAGGGAATTAAAGAGGATCAAAATTTCGCTAGATTGACAAACATGTTAATACGATGCATTTAAAAACAGAAACAGCCCAAAAGAGGAGAAAATGTAGACAGAAAGGGAATCAGTCTTATCTGAAACGAAAGAAGTATAAAGAAAAGCTTGCTTGTTTAATGCTGCAGCTTTTCTTTCCACAGTTAATTGGATTGATAAAAGAATATAACAAAACCCTCTCTAACCTTCCCTGCATCTCAGTTTCTGCCCGTATTTGGCACACACTTCAGTAAAACTAATTCTTTATTTTAGAAAATGATTTTCATGTTTATTTTGAAAAAAAAAGCATCAGTGAAGCATTTTATAGCAGTAATTCTCTTTTCTCTATTTCTTGGTAGTTGCTGCTTACTAATTCAGAAAACTGGAAGTCCATGAAACAAAAGGACAAATTGAAAGCTCTTTTGTCTGTTTCCCCTTTGTTTTCTTTGTAGGCCTATACTCCTAGTAGGTAGCCTGCAAAACCTCTGTAGGAAGCTCTGGAAGGAAAACTGCATTAGCTGGAGATGCCATTGCATGATTTAGAAGTACACTCTTTAGAGAACTGAGGCCATATTAATGCTGAGGTTTATTCTGGTTTCCTCATCAGCAGAGTCAAGGGAAGCCCTTCTCCAGCGGGAAGTCTGCAGTGTTACCTGATACAATGCTGAGCCCTTTTAGCAGAAATACCTATCATATTTCCTCTGTTGGCTGTTAAAATTGGATTTGCAAGCTGATGTCCCACTTACAGGTCACAGTTTGCAGACATCCATTTGACAAAGCTGTCTAGTGTTAATCTTACAAAAGTTTTGGTGTGTTAAAATTGTATGATAGAGAGATACACAAAATGTCATGAATACTAAATATAGATCTAAGGACTCACTGTAGTGCTTCTTTTCAATTAATGACTGCCTGATACACTTTGTCTAATTCAAGTGAAGTAGTCACAGAACCTCTGGACAGCTTTAATGGAGTGCTTCAGAGCTTATTTACCAGATCCTGGTTAAAAAGCATGTAATTTGAGCATAAATGATGGCATGTTACCATTTTTTTGCTGGAAGATTTACTGAACTGCTCAGGATAGTTGACAGAAGTGGTGGGTAGCAAGAGAGACCTGCTTCGTTCCCTGATATGATGGTATTGTCATATATTGGTATAAAAATTGCATAGTGTCTTACACATATGATAGGAAGTAACCTACAACATGTCAAATTAAGAGAAAATAGTTTATAATAGCAGTGTTGCAGAAGATTTGTAGGGAGTTTTTTTAATCATGGATATTTCTTACCCTCCTTCACAACTAATTCTTCTTGCTTTCTAAAAATGCTTAATTAATATTGTACTTATGCTGATTTGAAAGAATGATGATTGCCGTTCACTGAAATTGTGTTCTACTTAACTGAACTTGACCAGCATTACTTAGAGATGTCTCAATACTGCATATGGTATGTTCTATCCATAAAGCCTTGTATTTTAAACAGTTTGAGACACAGTCTGATTGTTGTATATTTTCGTTTCTATATATCTATGGCACTGAATTTTAAGATAATTGTAAGTTACTTTGACCCTAGTTCAAAGAGTGCATAAGGTAAACTTCCTTTACAAATTTCTTTTACTTTGATAGATACTGGTTTCTGATGTATAACTTTCCTACAAAAGCACATGTGGACTGCTTGTTTCTACAACTATTTATGACTTTCAGCATATAAACTTTATCTCAAGTATCTGCAGATATAATCCATCTTAGTGTATTATTGACATCAGACTGTGTAAAAACCAGTTCATGCTTTGATGTCCTTGATGGCCACTCCAGCAGGTGCACCTGGGTGCTGGGATTCACATCCCGGAGCCGAGGGCTGGAAAGGCAGCCTGCAGTGAGGCTATCCTGTCCGGCCAGTGGCCACAAGCACTGCATCAGGAAAAGGCACTTAAGAGTTGGTTCAGTTAATGGGTCTGGGAGGAGACAGCTGCACTGATGGTGTGAAACTGATTGCAATGAACTCTCCTAGCAGGGTTTCTGCTTCCTGCTTGCATTTCTGTCCTCTCTGCTTGCACAGGCAGAGACAGAGCTTCGGGCGTCTAGAGAGGAGCTGAAGAAGGGGAGCTGTACTTTCCTGGGGGTACAGCGGTGTATAGCCATTCCTCAGTGACTTCTGCACCTCTTCTGCCTGAAAGAGAACTGAAACAAAGACAAAAGAGCTCTAGGCTGAAGGCAGAACAATTTGTTGTAGAGGCTGCAATTCTAAAGAATATTTTAAAGGTTAGGTTTATTATTTGGGGAAAAAAATATTTAGGAGCTGTAGGAGTACCAGCTTGTACTTAGAAATGTAAAATAATGACTTCAGAAAGCCTACTTTTGGTACCTGCATATGAAATAGAATGACATTTTCTTGTCATTGGGAGTCATGTCCAAACTGTCATGCAGGTTGGATAAAACTTTCTTGAAGTAGCTCTACCAAAATTATAAGGATAATTAAGGATTATTATTTTTAAGTATTTAGAATACTTGGAATTTCAGTATCCTGCATATGAATTTTGATTCTGAAGTGCAAAAAAATTGTATTGAAAATGTTTTTACTAGGAAACATGGAGCTTTCATGCTGATTTTTACAACATACTGAGTTCTAATCAGAAAGTTAATTCTGCAAGTAGTTCCACTTATTTTCATTTGGAAAAGTGTTGGTTTTTCAAACTTCATAAATTAGAAGCATGTTTGCTTTTAAGAGAAGCTTTTACAAGATGGACTAGCAGTGTTGCAAATTAAAAATGCAGGAGATGTGTTTTCCTCTTATTGTTACATGTGATCTGTTTTGAGGGCATGGAGAAGGGAACCCTGAATTTCAGACTCCTGAATACTTAATACCAAGAAAATAACACACTACCCAGGAAAGTTCCAAAAATCATGAGGATCTTCAAGTAGCAGTCTCTGTTATCCATGAGAGTAACCTGCAATTTAAAAGTAATGCAGAAATAATACAAAATCAGGCCTCATAAGTAATGAATTATTTATGTGCTCTAATTTAGCTATATCTTTACTACTATGGTTGAGTTGAGAGACTATTATCTTTAACTAGCACCATTTCCTAACATGATAATATCAACAATAATGAGCCAGCATTACTCTGTTTTGAATTGCATGCAGATTGACATTGCTAAGAGTATGCTGCTCTGTAGGTTTCAATTTGATTTTTTTTAATAAGTTAGTATCCTAAAACTTCGGTGGTTTTGTTTTTCTGAGGGAAGAAGTTGACATTTTCTTGAGCTCTGGCTTTTAATGTAGAAATTTACTTCAGAGTTTTCTACTGGTTTCTATTTGAACAAGAAAGATACTATGGTTTTGCATAAGAGGTTCTTCTTAGTCCTCGTCATCAAACACCAGTTAAGGACTGCAATTTTAAAAACAAAAGCAATGTGGGAAAAATGTTTATGTGAATAAAGGAAATGTGGGGACAAATACAGCAATAAAATAAAATGTGCAATTAGAGCCATATGCTTCTCTGTTTTGTTGTTCAGTTTATGCCTGAACTGAAAATTTGTATTAAAAGATCTTAGTACTGTGAAGTGACTACTAGATCTATTCCCACTGTGGTGTTTCATAATGTCCTTTACCTACATCCGTATTGTAACCATACTTATATAATATAATATCAAATATTATTTGAGAAACCTGTTTCAAATTCANAATAAAATGTGCAATTAGAGCCATATGCTTCTCTGTTTTGTTGTTCAGTTTATGCCTGAACTGAAAATTTGTATTAAAAGATCTTAGTACTGTGAAGTGACTACTAGATCTATTCCCATTGTGGTGTTTCATAATGTCCTTTACCTACATCCGTATTGTAACCATACTTATATCAAATATTATTTGAGAAACCTGTTTCAAATTCATATATATCTCCTTTAAAAGGGCTTTCGCTTGAGTTAGGTCTGTTTCAATTTCTATTGATCTGGCCAATGCAGAAATCTCTTCAGAAGCAGTTTACGTTATTGAGGCAAAAAGCCTGCTAATGCAACAGTGATCTGTCCTTCTTGCCCTGTGGTAAGAAAAGGTCTCCTGACCTGCCTTCTCAGGATCAAACTGTTTTTCACCCAGTTGTTTGTAAGATTTGTTTGTTTTCAGTTGTTTGTAAGATATTCAAATCTTAACAGTGTTGTCTGATGGTTGATGATACCTGGATCAGGTGTCTTACTCCTGCATCGAGAGGGTACAGGGGACCACAGTGACTAGTTCTCTTTAATAACATACTTAAATGATCACAGATTATGTTAGGGTTCCCCTTAATAAAGAGGTAGAAGCAAAATAAAGCCTGGTGTATGGACATTTTACATGAGTACCCTTGTTGAGGTAATTTTAGAGCCATTGTCCTACAGCCTGCTTCCACCAGGAGAATTTGGAAAGAAACAGCAGCCTTCAGGGAGTGTGGGCATCATCCTTCTTAACTCCTCATCCCTGGAAGCAGTTCCTATATTCAGAAAGCATCACTCTTTGTGATTCAGTGACCAGTATCTTTAGACCTTTGTAAGAGTGAGGAGGTAAGTATGTTCATTTGCATCACTGTAGTTTCTTCTTGTAAATAAAACTATTGGAGAAAATTTCACCTGTTTCAGATGTCCTTCCTTTCATATCATGTTGGAAGACTGCACGCTTGTCCTGGGTTCAGCAATTGCAGTCAGCTTTTCTCCTCCTTAGTAGCTGGTGTTTTGACTTAACCTGGGAACAAGGCTGATAAGGCCGATGTTTTTGGTTGTTGCTGAGTGATGTTTGCCCTGACCAAGGACTTTGTGAGCCTCATGCTCTGCCGGGGAGAAAGGAGGGACAGGACTGTACTGACAGGACCAAACTGACCAAAGAGGTATTCCATACCATAGCACGTCATGCCCAGGATGTAACTGGGGGTGATCCGGAAGGCCTAGTTCTCTCGGGGTGGTTGGAAGAGGTGGTCAGTCNAAGGAGGGACAGGACTGTACTGACAGGACCAAACTGACCAAAGAGGTATTCCATACCATAGCACGTCATGCCCAGGATGTAACTGGGGGTGATCCGGAAGGCCTAGTTCTCTCGGGGTGGTTGGAAGAGGTGGTCAGTCAGCACTCAGTTGGTGTCGTGTCGTGAGTTATCTGTTGGTGGTTGATGGGATGCTGTATTCTTTTTCTTTATCATTATTATTGGTGGTAGCAGCAGTGATTTGTGTTATACCTTAGTTACTAAACTGTTCTTATCTCAACGTGTGGGAGTTGCATTCTTTTGATTCTCCCCCCATCCCCCTGGAAGCAGGGAAGGGCAAGAAAGGGGGGTTGAGTGAGTGAATGAGCTGCATGGTTGGGTCTAAACCATGACAACACTAATGTTTTGTGGGGCACAGAGTGGTTGACAAGAGTATTCTTGCTAGTCTCTGTAACTATGGTAGAATCTTCTGGTCAGTTTGATGAGAAGTTCATCTTGACTCCACACATCTGCCAGTGACTTCCTATTAGATGCTTTCTCTTTCTTCAGTTCTTGAACAAGTGAAGTTCCATAATTCTGCAAAGCTGTGAGGGACACATTATAGATCATGTCATGTCTCCATGTATCCTAAGAAAGAAGTCATTATTTTGGCAGGAGAAAAACTCCAAATGATCCCCAGGCCCTCTTGAGGCATTCTGCTCCAAACAGCAATTTCAACAGCCTAAACTATGGTTCAGATCATGGACAACTCTAGATACTAACTCTGTTAGGTTGCCATCAAGAGGGACCTTGACATGCTTGTGAGGTGGGCTGATGCCAGCTTCATGAAGTTTAACCATGCCAAGTGCAAGGTCCTACACCTGGGTGGGGGCAATCCCAGGCACAGCTACAGGTTGGGCAGAGAGGAGATTCAGAGCAGCCCTGCTGAGAAGGACTTGGGGGTGTTGGTTGATGAGAAATGAACATGAGCCTGCTGCAGTGTGTCCAGAAAGCCAACCGTACCCTGGGCTGCATCAAAAGGAGCGTGACCAGCAG